>ML250044.1:0-37444 GCA_005239495.1 Nicotiana undulata | reverse complement strand
AGATATATATATATATATATATATATCTTTCAATCCAAATCTCCTCAATGATAAAACCACCGGAACTCAGTCCGTAACTCAGAATTTGTCATGCAATGCAGTACAGGGGGAAAACTCCTGGAATCTTGTCCGTAGCCCCAATTTAAATATGTGATCCAGTATAGGGGGAAAGCTCCCGGAATCTTGTCCGTAGTCCCAATTTAAATATGCGATGCAGTACAGGGGGAAAACTCCCTGTCACGACCCGAAATCCCGCCTTCGGGCCATGACTGCGTCTAACGTTGAACCTGCTAGACAAGCCAACGTTTGAACTAAATAAAACTCATTAACAACTAAAACAAACAAGATAAATAAGGCATCGATGGTCCGCAATGTGAAGGTTAACAAATAACCAGAATATAACATAGCAATTTCGAAATAAAACCCATATACAAATCCCAGAACTGGTGTCACATACTCACGAACTGTCTAAGAGATTACTAAAAACAAAAGTCTGAAAATAAGTACATAGGACTGTCTTTGAAATATAAAGTAAGACAGAGCTGAAAGTGAAGAGTAAAAGGTGACGCCAAGGCCACGAACGTCTGCGGGTCTACCTCGATGTCTCCTGTATGAACTGATGAGATGCTCTGACCGTCAGTGATCACCGAGTCCGACTGCGTAGTCTGCACAACATAGAGAAGTGCAGGTGTAGCATCAGTACAACCGACCCCATGTATTAGGTAAGTTCCGAGCCTAACCTCGGCGAAGTAGTGACGAGTCTAGGACCGACAACAATATATATGTACCTGTGCAATTATATATAATAACAGGAGAATATCGACGGAAATAAACAAGTAAGGCAGATACGGGGAGAACATGCTGGGGAAAAAGGGGCAACAAAATGCTAGTACGGTAGAACAGGTAATAACTGAAATGTAAATATAAGGGCAGGAATTTAACTTCTCAAAACAGATAATGAACAACAAAAGGCACGGCATGTCCCCTCGTGCATAACCTCACAATCACTCGGCACGGAATGTCCCCTCGTGCATAACCTCACACTCACTCGGCACAGATTGTCCCCTCGTGCATATATAATAACACTCGGCACGGAATGTTCCCTTGTGCATAACCTCACAATCACTCGGCACAAAATGTCCCCTCGTGCATATATAATAACACTCGGCACGGAATGTTCCCTTGTGCATAACCTCACAATCACTCGGCACAAAATGTCCCCTCGTGCATATATAATAACACTCGGCACGGAATTTCCCCTCGTGCGACAAATAATAAACAAAGCAACAATATAATGTAAAAGTCAACACTAAGCAGTCTCAAGTGCATGGAAATACTCAATATAGTTCTATTGCCCCGGCAAGGGGAAATCATCAATTACAAACTCAACAAAATGCCCGACATGTGTCTCAGCTATAACCAACCTCGCATCAGAAATACAATTTCAACAGTGTAAGCCTCAACTGAAAGAAATAACTCAATGACTCTCCATGTCATGAAACAACCTCAAGGTATCACTTTTAATTCCTCAATTACTCATAGAGCGGAGAATATTAAGAACACAGTAAGTTTCATCACAAATGACTCATGGGCATGCTTGACCGCAACGCATAGGCACTCGCCACAACGCCTATACGTTGGACATGAGTTATACATAGCAAATAAGACTTTATACCTAATCCCTCAAGCTGAGGTTAAGCCAAACACTTACCTCGGCTCCGAAAATGCAAGCCAAGCCTCAATCACAACCTTTCCTTTAGAATCAGACCCCAAAACAACGATATCTAGGCATGATTAATTCAATAATATCAATAAAGACTCAATAACACAATCCCATAGCCTAGATATTCAATTTCTAGCATTCTTCCCCAAATACCAGAATTCAACCCCGGGCCCGCTTGGTCCAAACACGAGGCTCAGACCAAAACCCGATCACCCATAACCCCATGAGCTAAAATATATGATTTGTTTTAAGATCCGACCCCAAATTGAGGTTGAATCACCCAATTTTCCCAAAAACCTAACTCTACCCAAATCCCCAATTTTCTACTTTGATTTCATGATTTAGACCTAGATTCTATTGTTTGATGAAGGAAAATGGAAGTTTTAAGAGTGAAAGTCACTTACCCAAGTGGTTATGGAGGTAGAAGGGCTTAGAGGTCATCAATAGGGCTTGGAGAGGAAGAAGATGATGCAAAATATGGAATTCCCGTAATGAACATTCTGTTTTTGGCCTTTTAAATAACTGGGCGAAAATGTGCATCGCGATCGTGGGAATGGGATTGCGATCGCGGAGAGTCTAGTTCCCACGCACTGCGATCCCGACTGAAAGAATGCGATCGCGAAAAAGAGCCCGGGATCCCCCCTCACTGCGATCGCGAAGAAGTGATTGCGATCACATAGCCCAAGGACCCCACCCTGTGCGATCGCAAACTAGACCTTGCGATCGCGTAGAGTACCTACCCAGCCCCCCCCCCAGACATCCTATACCTCTATGCGATCGCGAACAGTGCTATGCGATCGCATAGAGGAAGTGCTATGCGATCGCATAGAGGAAGTGACCTCCCCCTTGACCTATCTCTATGCGATCGTAGAGGAACCTACGTGATCGAATAGAGAAAAACCTGAAACACCAGCAACAGCCACAAAAAAACAAGATTTTTCTAACACGTTAGCACCCCGACGCCTACCCGAAACTCACCCAAGCCCTCGGGGCTCAAAACCAAGAATACACACGACTCCCAAATCATCCTACAGACTTATTCAAGCTTTTACATCACCAAAATATTGTAAAAACAAGGAATTATACCTTAAAACTCATAGAATTTTCTTAGAACTTCATAAAGCTTAATTTTACCAATTTTGATCCGAAACACGTCATTCCGAGTCCGTTTTACACAAAACTTCACTGATAAGTCACATAGCATATAATAAAAGCATCTAGTTTGTGATATGTAGATCGCACAAAAGCAGAAATTTATCAAGAATTGAGAGCAAAATTCGTGAAGAAATTTTGCAAGCAGTTCGAGCCAAATTGGAAAGTGCGACTCTGGAGCTACAGATCAGCTAGAAGAACCAGTTTCATCGTAGATGTATTGAGTCTAGTTTATTGTAGTAGGTGTTTTAATATTGTATCTTATCATCTTTCATAGAAGCAATTGTAATAGGTACACATTGTTCAAGTTAGAGTTAGTTTGAAATCTGTAGAAATTAGCTAGAGAGGCTAGTTGATACAAAGAGGATTAGAGTTAGTCCTAGGATTATAAAAGAGTTTATTTTGTAAGTCCGTTTGGCTCAGAGTTTTAGTGAAGAGTTTGAGAAAATCCTACTGAGGTGTAGTTCGTGATTTTTTCACCTTTTGAGTCAGGTGTTTTCCACGTAAAAATCTCTGTGTTTTTACTTTACTGCTTTTATTATTCCGCAAACAGCAGTAGTTGGAACACCAAGAAGAACCAGATTCTTCAAGTCACAAGCTGGTTTATTAGAGTCTCACGGATCGGTGCGGAGACATTCATATCTATATTCGAGAGGCTATGTAACTGTTAAGAAAAATCATATTCTTTTGAATTCCTTATTGTGCTAGTTATTGTCATCAAAATTCTTAAACTCTACTCTATTCTTGCTTACAGATGGTGCGTACCCGTACTGGATATACTGATGACCAGGCATCCGAGCCCCCAGTCACAGCCGCTAGAGGCGGGGGCAGAGGTAGAGGACGAGCACGCGGCGTAGCCCGAGCACCGGCGAGAGAAGAAACAGAGGAGCCCCCAACAACTTTAGTTGGAGGGGCACATGAGGTCCCTACTATTACTCCAGCCCTCCAGGAGATTTTGGCTCAGTTTTTGAGTGCTTTCTGTACTCTATCTCAGGCGGGACTACTCCCGATAACTCAAGCTACATCCCAGGCCGGGGGAGGGGCACAGACTTGCAGAGCCCGTGCTCCTGAGCAGAGGGTCCATATTGGGCAGGTTCCAGAGTATATTCCTATGCCTCCAGTGGCTCCAGCTCAGCATGATACCAAGGAAGTTGTTTTTGAGGCAGAGCAGCTCGGACTTGAGAGGTACAAGAAGTACTACCCACCTGTTTTTAGCAGACTAGCTTCAGATGACGCTCTAGGTTTTTTTGCGGAGTGTCATCGCATTCTCTGCACTATGGGTATTGTGGAGACGAGTGGGGTTTCCTTCATCGCTTTCCAGTTGAGGGGAGTGGCTTATCAGTGGTGGCGTGCCTATGAGTTGAGTAGTTCGGAGGAGGCAACTTCACTTACATGGGATCCGTTCTCCGAGATATTTTTGCTTGAGTTTGTCCCTCAGAGCCTCCGAGATGCTTGGCATGTAGAGTTTGAGCAGTTACGCCAGGGTACCATGACTGTGTCAGAGTATGCAGTCTGTTTCAGTGACTTGGCTCACCATGCACCATCCCTAGTTTCCACTATCAGAGAGCGGGTTCGATGCTTCATCGAGGGACTTCACCCCAACATTCAGACCAATATGGACAAGGAGTTGGAGACAGATATCCCTTACCAGCAGGCCGTGAGTATTGCTCGGAGGATTGAGAGTATGCTATCCCGGGACAGGGAGGAGAGAAAGGCGAAGAGGTCTCGATAGACTAGTCTATTTTCGGGAGTTCGTGCACCAGCAGCACGTTATGGCAGGGGTTTTGTGAGTCGCCCTTTTCATTCAGCTCTTCCAGCAGCCAGCGGTATTCCATATCCTCCTAGACCTCAGGAGCCTTATTATGCGCCACCAGTATCTTATGTGCCTAATGTTTGAGGTGCTATCACCGGCAAGTCCAGCAGGCCAGTTCAGGGTCAGCACCAGCCGCCACGTCCTCCGAGGGGTTGCTTTGAGTGTGGTGACCCTCGCTATGTGATCAGAGATTGCCCTAGAGCTAGGAGGGGTTCACCATCTCATTATCATCAGGCCCCACGTGCTCCACCGAGTCCTCCAGCTATTCTTCCAGCCCTAGCTGTTACCCCACCTTCTCAAACATCTCGAGGTGGATGTCGCCCTAGAGGGGGAGGCCATGCCAAATATTATGCTCTACCAACCCGTTCAGAGGCCGTTGCTTTAGATTCGGTCATCACAGGTATTGTCCCTGTTTGTCATAGGGATGCATCAGTATTATTTGATCCAGGCTCTACTTATTCATATGTGTCTTCTTATTTTTCTTCACACCTGAGGATACCTCGGGATCCTTTGAGTTCCCCCGTATATGTGTCTACTCTTGTGGGAGATTCTCTTGTTGTGGATCGCGTATATCGGTCGTGTTTGATTGTTATCAGTGGTTTTGAGACTAGAGCTGATATGTTATTACTCAGTATGGTGGATTTCGTTGTATTGAATATTTAAGTATGTAGTATTTATTTCCAACACCAAATCTTGTTTATGGAAATATTCATGTTCGAGGTGCTATCACCGGCCAGTCCAGCATGCCAGTTCAGGGTCAGCACCAGCCGCCACGTCCTCCGAGGGGTTGCTTTGAGTGTGGTGACCCTCGCTACGTGATCCGAGATAGCCCCAGAGCTAGGAGGGGTGCACCATCTCAGTCTCATCAGGCCCCACGTGCTCCACCGGGTCCTCCAGCTATTCTTCCAGCCCCAGCTGTTACCCCACCTTCTCAGATATCTCGAGGTGGATGTCGCCCTAGAGGGGGAGGTCAGGCTAGGTATTATGATCTACCAGCCCATTCAGAG
The DNA here is from genome assembly GCA_005239495.1 of Nicotiana undulata. Classification (NCBI taxonomy): domain Eukaryota; kingdom Viridiplantae; phylum Streptophyta; class Magnoliopsida; order Solanales; family Solanaceae; genus Nicotiana; species Nicotiana undulata. The sequence continues at coordinate 31,749 of ML250044.1, read as the reverse complement.
GCCGTTGCTTTAGATTCGGTCATCACAGGTATTGTCCCTATTTTTCATAGGGATGCATCAGTATTATTTGATCCAAGCTCTACTTATTCATATGTGTCTTCTTATTTTGCACACCTGAGAATACCTTGGGATCCTTTGAGTTCCCCCGTATATGTTTCTACTCCCGTAGAAGATTCTCTTATTGTGGACCGCATATATCGGTCGTGTTTGATTGTTATCAGTGGTTTTGAGACTAGAGTTGATCTGTTATTACTCAGTATGGTGGATTTCGATGTTATTCTGGGCATGGACTGGTTGTCGCCCGACTATTTTATTCTTGATTGTCACGCCAAGAACGTGACGCTGGCTATGCCAGGTTTTAGAGTGGAGAGGTTCCTTAGAGTATACTCCCTGCCGAGTCATTTCCTTTCTTAAGGCTTAGCTAATGGTGGAGAAGGGGTGTGATGCATATTTAGCCTATGTGAGAGATATTAGTGTTGATAACCCTTCAGTGGAGTCAGTTCCGGTTGTGTGGGACTACCCCGATGTTTTTCCAGTTGATCTTCCGGGTATGCCGCCCGACAGAGACATTGATTTCGGCATTGATTTGTTGCCAGACATTCAGCCCATTTCCACTCCTCCCTATCGTATGGCTCATCCTAAATTGAAAGAGTTGAAGGAGCAGTTGCAGGAGTTGCTTGATAAGGGTTTCATAAGGCCCATTGTTTCAACTTGGGGTGCTACGGAATTATTTGTGAATAAGAAGGATGGTTTGATGCGTATATGTATTGATTACCGGCAGCTGAACAAGGTTACAGTGAAGAACATGTACCCATTGCCTCACATTGATGATTTATTTGACCTGTTGCAGGGTGCTAGGGTTTTCTCTAAGATTGACCTGCACTTGGGCTATCATCAGTTGAAGATTCGGGAGCCGGACATCCCGAAGACTGCCTTCAGGACCAGATATGGCCATTATGAGTTTCTTGTTATGTCATTTGGGCTGACCAATGCCCCAACGACCTTTATGCACCTGATGCACAATGTATTTTGGCCTTGTCTTGATTCTTTCGTCATTGTGCACATTGATGGCATCTTAGTATATTCTCAGTCCCAGGAGGACTATGAGCAGCATTTGAGGATTGTGCTTCAGACTTTGAGGGAGAAGAAATTGTATGCCAAATTTTCTAAGTGTGAATTTTGGCATGATTCTGTGGCATTCTTCGGCCATGTGGTGTCTTGTGATGGGATTAAGGTAGATCCGAAGAAGGTGGAGGCAGTGCAGAGTTGGCCTAGACCGTCTTCAGCTACTGAGATCCGTAGTTTCCTTGGTTTGGCTGGGTACTATCGCCTTTTTGTTGAGGGATTTTTATCCATTGCAGTGCCTATGATCAGACTGACCCAGAAGGGTTCCCCTTTCATATGGACTGAGGAGTGCAAGGAGAGATTTCAGAAGCTCAGGACAACCCTGACTACAACTCCAATGTTGGAATTGCCTACAGGTTCAAGGTCCTATATGGTCTATTGTGATGCTTCGAGGATTGGCCTTGGGGCGGTGTTGATGCAGGACGGTAGGGTGATTGCCTACGCGTCCAGACAGTTGAAGGTGCATGAGAAGAACTATCCAATTCATGATCTCAAGTTGGCAGCGATTGTTCACGCCCTGAAGATATGGCATTATTATTTGTACGGTGTTCCCTGTGAGATCTTCACTGATCACCGGAGTTTATAGCACATATTCAAGAAGAAGGACCTCAATTTCAACAGCGTAGGTGGTTGGAGTTACTTAAAGATTATGACATCACTATATTATACCACCCGGGGAAGGCCAATGTGGTGGCCGATGCCTTGAGTCGTCAGGCGGAGAGTTTGGGGAGTTTGGCATATCTTCATGCAGCTGAGAAGCCCTTAGCCTTGGATGTTCAGTCCTTAGCTAGTCAATTCGTGAGATTGAATCTTTTTGAGCCCTGCCTGGTATTTGCTTGTGTGGTTGCTCGATCTTCCCTTTATGACCGCATTTGGGAGCGCCAGTATGATGATCCCAACCTTCTGGCTCTTCAGGATAGAGTTCGGTGGGGTGATGCGAGGGATGTGACCATAGGTGATGATGGCGTGATGAAGATGCATGTCCGTGTCTGTCTGCCCAATGTAGAGAGACTTCGGGAGTTGATTCTTGAGGAGGCCCATAGTTCGCGGTGTTCCATCCAACCGGGTATCGCGAAGATGTACCAGTATATGAGACAACACTATTGGTGGCGAAGGATGAAAAAGGATATAGTGGAGTTTGTAGCCAAGTGTTTCAACTGTCAGCAAGTCAAATGTGAGAATCAGGGATCGAGAGGGTTACTTTAGCAGATTGAGCTTCCAAAGTGGAAGGGAGCGGATCGCCATGGTTCTTTTGGTTGGACTTCCCCGGACATTGAAGAAGTTCAATGCTATTTGGGTGATTATTGATCGGCTGACCAAATCAGCCCATTTCATCCTAGTGTTGACTACATATTCCTCTGAGAGGTTGGCTGAGATTTATATGAGGGAGATTGTTCGCCTCCACGGTATTCCAATATCTATCATTTCAGATAGAGGTACATAGTTCACTTCACAGTTTTGGAGAGCCATTCAGCAGGAGTTAGGAACGAGGATGTAGTTGAGTACAACCTTTAACCCTCAAACGAACGGGCAGTCCGAGCGCATAATTCAGAGTCTCGAGGATATGCTCCGTGCCTGTGTGATGGATTTTGGAGGGTCATGGGACCGATACTTTCCACTTGCAGAGTTTGCTTATAATAACAGCTACCAGTCCAACATTCAGATGGCGCCGTATGAGGCTTTGTATGGTAGGCGGTGCAGGTCTCCAGTGGGGTGGTTTGAGTCGGGCGAGGCCCGATTGTTGGGTATAGATTTGGTCCAGGATGCCCTGGACAAGGTAAAGGTGATTTAGGAGAGACTTCGCACAGCTCAGTCTAGGCAGAATAGTTATGCGGATCGGAAGGTTTGTGACTTGGCATTTATGGTTGGTGATCGAGTTTTGCTTCGGGTGTCGCCTATGAAGGGCGTCATGAGGTTCGGGAAGAAGGGTAAGCTGAGTCCGAGGTTTATTGGCCCTTTTGAGGTATTGCAGCGGGTTGGGGAGGTTGCTTATGAGTTGGCCTTGCCTCCCAGCCTAGCAAGTGTTCATCCGGTATTCCACGTCTCCATGCTCCAAAAGTATCACGGTGACTCGACTCATGTTTCAGATTTCAGTTTAGTCCAGTTGGACAAGGATTTATCATATGCTAAGGAGCCTGTAGTTATATTGGATAGGCAGGTCATGAAGCTCAGGTCGAAGAATATTGCCTCAGTCAACGTTCAATGGAGGGGTCATCCAGTCGATGAGGCGACTTGGGAGACCGAGCAGGATATGCGGAGTCAGTACCCTCATCTTTTCACAGCTTCAGGTATGTTTCTATACTCATTCGAGGACAAACGATTTTCTTAAGAGGGGGAGAATACAACGACCCGATCGATCATTTTGAGAATTAGCGCCCCAAACCCTTAATAATTGTTTCTACAATGTCTATTTCTGCTTTTGGGACTTGTCGGAATGTTGAGTGGTGAGATTCGGAGGGATTTTGGACACATAGCCCATAAATGTGAAGTTTAGCTTTAGGAATTGGGCCATAGTTAGAACTGTGTGAAGACGGATCCAGAATGGAATTCCGTCAACTCTGTTAGCTCCGTTGGGTGATTTCGGGGTTAGGAGCGTGCTAAGAATGTGCTTTTGAGACCTGTGGTGGATTTAGTCTTGAATTGGCGAAAGTTAGAATTTCGGCTATTTCAACTGATAGGTGAAATTTTGATATCGGGCTCGGAATGGAATTCTGGAAGTGACAGCAGGTCCGTAGTGTCATTTATGACCTGTGTGTAAAATTTTAGGTCATTCAGATGAGTTTTGACGTTTATCAGCATCGAATGTGGATTTTGGAATTTCATAAGTTCTTAGGCTTGAATCATTTTATATTTTTTGGAATAATAGCACAAGTGTACATTTATACTATTTTAAAATTAATAATTGATCATTTTATATTTTTTATATTGGTTAATCACCTTAATTTCATTTATTTAGTCTTAATTTAATTTTACACAAGTATTAGCTATTTTATTAATTAGTTATCTTATTTAATTGGGTATTTAACATTTGGCCCATTTTATTTAAATTATAACCAATTTCTAAACCCAACCCCACCTGACCCAAAACCCAAAATTTAACCCCCATAACCCATAATTAACCCGGCCCAACCATATACCTGATCTGAACCATTGATCAAATGAGATCAACGGTCCAGATCAACGTTACCATAATTAAACCCCAACTACCCCCTTGACCGACCCTTCTTTTTGCTATCTCTCTATCTCTCTCTGGTTCTCTCTAGAACCTTCCCTGGCTTCTCTCTTTAGATGATGTGATTACATGTATTATTTCAGTCTGTGGTAGGGAGGCTTCAGTGTTATTTGATCTAGGGTCTACGTATTCATATATCTCAGCATTGTTTTCTCATTTTCTCGATGTTCCTTGTGAGACCTTGGGTTCTCCTTTGTATGTGTCCACTCCTGTGGGCGATTCTGTGGTGGTAGACTGGGTACCAATCTTGTGTGATTACCTTCTGTGGACTTGAGACTAGAGCCGACCTGTTATTGCTCGATATGGTTGATTTCGAGGATATTTGGGCATGGATTGGCTATCTCCTTATCATGCTGTGTTGGATTGCCATGCTAAGACAGTTACATTATCCATGCCTGAGTCGCCGAGGTTAGAATGGAGGGGTTCTTCAGTTAGTGCATTCAGCCAGGTCATTTCCTATATGAAGGCTCAGCACATGGTTGGGAAGGGTTGCTTAGCTTATCTTGCTTTTGTGCTAGACACCACCGCCGAGTCTCCTACCGTTGATTCAGTGCTTGTTGTTCGAGAGTTTCCGGATGTGTTCCTTTCANAAGGATGGGTCTATGCGAATGTGCATTGACTATCGTCAGCTAAATAAAGTGACCATCAAGAATAAGTATCCTCTGCCACGCATTGATGATTTGTTTGACCAGTTGCAGGGTGCTCGTGTGTTTTCTAACATTGATCTGAGATCGGGTTATCACTAGTTGAAGATTCGGGCTTCTGATGTTCCGAAGACGACATTTCGCATCAGATATGGTCATTATGAGTTCTTAGTGATGTCCTTTGGCTTGACCAATGCCCCATCAACATTTATGGACTTGATGAATAGGGTGTTCAGGCCGTTTATTGACTCCTTCGTTATTGTTTTCATTGACGATATATTGATCTACTCACGGAGCCTTGGTGAGCACGAGCAGCATTTGAGAGTTGTGCTTCAGACCTTGCGAGAGCAGAAGCTATATGCTAAGTTCTCCAAGTGCGAGTTCTGGTTAGAGTCTGTGGCATATCTGGATCATGTGGTTTCCGGAGAGGGTATCAAGGTTGATCCGCAGAAGATTGAGGCAGTTTAGAGTTGGCCGCGTCTTACTTCAGCTTCAGATATTAGGCATTTTCTGGGTTTACCCTCGATTCGTGGAGGGATTCGCCTCTATTGAATCTCCACTGACTAGGTTAACTCAGAAGAATGCCCCGTTTCGATGGTCAGACGATTGTGAGGCGAGCTTTCAGAAGCTCAAGGCAGCATTGACTTCAGCAACANTTCTCCTCTATTGCAGCTCCACTGACTAGGTTAACTCAGAAGAATGCCCCGTTTCGATGGTCAGACGATTGTGAGGCGAGCTTTCAGAAGCTCAAGGCAGCATTGACTTCAGCAACAGTTCTATCATTGCCTTCCGAGTCAGGGATGTATATTATATATTGCGACGCTTCACGCATCGGGTTGGGATGTGTGTTGATGCAGGATGGAAGGGTTATTGCTTATGCTTCACGACAACTGAAGGTTCATGAGAAGAATTATCCTGTACATGACTTGGATTTGGCGGCGATTGTTCATGCGTTAAAGATATGGCGGCATTACTTGTATGGTGCATCCTGTGAGGTCTACACTGATCACCGCAGTTTGTAGTACTTGCTTAAGCAGAGGGACCTCAATTTGAGGCAGCGTAGGTGGCTCGAGTTGTTAAAGGACTATGATCTTACTATTTTGTACCACCCCGGCAAGGTGAATGTAGTAGCGGATGCTTTGAGCAGGAGAGCAGCGAGTATGGGTAGTTTGGCCTACATTACAGCTGAGGAGATACCTTTAGCCTTGGTCATTCAGTCCTTGGCCAATCGCTTGGTGAGATTGGACCTTTCATAGCCTCGTCGAGTTCTAGCTCATGTGGTTGCTCAGTCTTCATTGTTGGGTGAGATTAAGGCTCGGCAGTTTGATGATCCACGTCTGGCAGAGCTTCGGGATACGGTGGTCCAGGGTAGAGCCAAGGAGGTTACCTTAAGCGAGGATGATGTTCTGAGACTCCAGGGTCGATTGTGTGTTCCTGATGTTGATGGCCTGAGGGAGAGGATTCTAGCGGAGGCACACAGTTCTCGATATTCTATTCATCCAGGAGCGACGAAGATGTATCGTGATTTGAAGCAACATTACTTGTGGAGGCGGATGAAGACGGACATTGTTCAGTATGTGGACAGGTGTCTTAATCGTCAGCATGTTAAGTACGAGCACTAGAGGCCAGGAGGCTTGTTTTAGCAGATGCCCATTCCTCAGTGAAAATAGGAGCGCATCACCATGGACTTCGTGGTTGGGTTGCCTCGGACTTTGCGGACGGTTGACGCGGTTTGGGTCATTGGGGAAAGATTGACCAAATCGGTGCATTTCATTCCAATGGCTACTACTTATACGACAAAGAGGCTGGCTCAGATTTACATTCGAGAGATTGTTCGATTGCATGGTGTGCCGGTGTCTATTATATCAGATCGAGGTCCTCAGTTCACTTCGCACTTCTGGAGAGCTTTGCACAGCGAGATGGGTACTCAGATAGACCTCAGTTCAGCATTTCACCCTAAGACTGATGGCCAGTCGGAGCGTACAGTTCAGATTTTGGAGGATATGCTCAGGGCTTGTGTGATTGATTTTGGAGGTCAGTGGGACCAGTTCTTGCCTTTGGCGGAGTTTGCATACATTAACAGTTACCAGTCCAGCATCAAGATGGCTCTATTCGAAGCTTTATATGGCCGGCGATGTTGTTCTACTATCGGGTGGTTTGAGCCTGGTGAGGCCAACCTATATGGCACAGATCTGGTGAGAGATGCTCTGAAGAGGGTGAAGATTATTCAGGAGAGGCTCCGCATAGCACAGTCCAGACACAAGAGTTACGCAGACCAGCGGGCACGTGATGTAGCATTCATGGAGGGAGATAAGGTTATGTTGAAGGTTTCGCCGATGAAGGGCATTATGAGATTTAGGAAGAAGGGCAAGTTGAGTCCCAGGTTTATAGGCCCTTTCGAGGTGTTGAGGCGGATCGGAGAGGTTGCTTATGAGCTTGCTTTACGTCTAGCCTTATCAGGAGTTCATCCAGTTTTTCACGTATCCATGCTTCAGAGGTATCACGCTGACTTCTCGCATTTGGTTGATTACAGCACTATTCAGTTAGATGAGAAGTTGGGCTTCGAGGAGAAGCCAATTGCTATTATTGATAGGCAGGACCGCCAGTTGAGGTCTAAGAGAGTTTCTGCTGTAAAGGTCCAGTGGAGGGGCCAACCAGTCGATGAGGCGACCTGGGAGTCCGAGGAGGACATGCGGAGCAGGTATTCACAGCTATTCAGCACTTTAGGTACGATGCTACGTCTGTTCGAGGATGAACGTTTGTTTTAGAGGGGGAGATTGTGATGACCAAAAAGGTCATCTTATGTAAATTTAATTAGGACTGTGTTTCGAGGCCTCAAAAGCCTCCGTCAATCTCACCTCGATGTGCGTGCGCAGCCCGGACGCGTAGCCGGGAAGCCTTTATGTGGAAACTTGATAAAGAGTTGAATTCATGATAAATAATTAAATAAAGTTGACTTTGGTCAACATTTTTGGTAAACGGCCCCGGATCCGTGATTTGACGGTCCCGAAAGGTCCGTAGGAAAATATGGGACTTGGGCGTATGCCCGGAATCGAATTCGGAGGACCCAAGTCCGAGAAATGAATTTTTAAAGAAAATTGTTTTCTGAAAATAATAAAGGCTTATGAAAAGGAACCTTGATGTGAAACCTGTGCTGTCGGGCCCGTATTATGGGTCCGGAGCCCGGAACAGGTTCAATATGTGTTATCTAAGTTATCTGTTAAATTTGGTAAGAAACGGACTTGATTTGAGGGGTTTCATATCAAAATGGGAAATTTAGAGTTTGTGAAGTTTTGAGGATTTTCATAGAACTTGAAATTTGGTTTGGAATGTGATTTTATGATACCGAGGTCCGAAAGAAATTCCGAGACCGGGAATAGTTCTGTTATGTCATTTAAGACTTGTCTGCAAAATTTGAGTCATTCCGAGTAGTATAGTCCCGTTCGACGCAATGAAGTGAATTCTAGAATTCTTAAGTTCTTAAGTTAATTCAATTTGGTTTTGGGGTTGAATTTTGAATTTCGTTGTTGTTTTTCATGTTCCGGAAGTTCGAGCGAGTCCATATCATGAATACAGACTTGTTGGTGTCTTTGAATGGGGTCCCGAGGGGCTCGGGTGAGTTTCAGACTCCTCAGAGTTAAATAAAATGTGGCCAGTTATTAAATACCCATAAAAATAGATAATTAATTAAATAAAATAGCTAATAATTGTATAAATGAAATTAAGTTAAAAATAAGTATAATACAGTAATTAGACGATATAAAAATATAAAAGACATGATGTGATGACCCAAAAAGGGGTCATCTTATGTGCATCTAATTTTGACTGTGTTCCGAGGCCCCGAAAGCCTCCATTAATCTCACCTCGATGTGTGTGCGCAACCCGGCGCGTAGCCGGGAAGCCTTTATGTGAAAACGTGATTGAGAGTTAAAATTTTGATAAATTAATTGAATAAAGTTGACTTTGGTCAACATTTTTGGTAAATGGACCCGGATCCGTGATGCGACGACCCCGGAAGGTCCGTAGGAAAATATGGGACTTGGGCGTATGCCCGGAATCGAATTTCGAGGACCCAAGTCCGAGAAATGAATTTTCAAAGAAAATTGTTTTATAAAAATATTAAAGGCTTATGAATAGTTTCGTCATGTCATTTTTAACTTGTCTGCAAAATTTGAAGTCATTCCTAGTAGTTTAGGCCGGTTCGGCGCATTGAAGTGAATTCTAGAATTTCAAGTTCTTAGTTTTGATTCAATTTGGTTTTGGGGTGGAATTTTGAGTTTTGTTGTTGTTTTCCATGTTCGGGAAGTTCGAGCGAGTCCGTATCATGAATACAAACTTGTTGGTATATTTGGACGGGGGCTCGGGTGGGCTCAGGTGCCTCCCGGACACCACACGAGGCCAAAAACCAGCTAAAACAACTGCTGGTGCAGCTGTTGCTGGTGTGACCGCAGGTGCGGTTGCCCAGCCGCAGGTGCGGGACCGCTCCTGCGATCCCAGCCTCGCAGGTGCGGATCCTCCGCTGGTGCAGAACAAATTCCGCAGGAGCGGGTTCGCTGGTGCGGAAACCCCTCGGCAGGCGCGACCTCAGCCCCCTTGCCCGAAGTCCGCAGGAGCGGGACCGCTGGTGCGGACTCTTTCTCCGCAGGTGTGATGCCAGGGTCCCAGGCCCTCTTTCCGCAAGGACGGTGATTTTCTCGCAGGTGAGGTCCCGCACCTGCGGTCCCAAGGTCGCAGGTGCGGAAATCACTGTTGCCAGCCCCTTTTAAAAGTCCAAATTACGGGTTATTCTTCATTTTTACTCACCATCAACCTCCATTTGAGAGCATCCAAGTTTGGGCAGCACCTCCCCGACCACTCACTGTAAGAGGTAAGTTAAACCCCATAATCTTCTAGCTTTAACATTTATTCCTAGTTAAATTCACTACTAAATCATCTAAAAATCATAGAATTAGGTAGAAAATTTAGGGTTCTTGAGGATTTTGTAACTTTCCATTTTAGGCCATAAATTCAAATAGAAATCACACCTTAGTGATCCTTAGGCTATGGGTGAGTGATCCCTTCGAGAATTTTCGGAATTCGATCATGAGAGACCGGGGTTGGAAATTGGGAATTCGTCAAGAATGGCGATTTTATTGAATAACTAGGATAATTTCTCACATTGTGCATGCATTGATCTAATTTCACACCTTTTGACTAGTTGCGAGTCCTCGGGTATAGAGTTCGGAGTTTCGGGCGCAATTGTGGTCCGAGGGGTAGATTCGACACGAGGTGAGTCTCCTTTCTAACCTTGTAAGAGGGAATTGTCCCCATAGGTGATGTACATGCTATGTGTAAATTGTTTCGGGGCTACGTACGCGCCAAGTGACGAGAGTCCGTACATAGTTGCTATTATTGTTATGTCCGGGTAGTTAGGCCCACACCATTCCTTGTATGTTTCTCGTAATGCCTTACATGCTTTCTCGTAATGCCCTGTACGCTTTTCTTGTAATGCCTTAAATATGTTTTTCTCGTAATGCCTTATATGTTTTCCTTGAAATGCTTCATATGATTAATTGTGACGCCATATGTACCATGAAACTATGTTTTAGCATCGTGTTATTCTTCTGAGGTCTTATGGTAAGTAGAAATTGTGAGAATATATGGGATCGGGCTGTACGCCACGACAGAGTTGAAAAGGAATTGTGAAATACATGGGAGCGGGCCGTACGCCACGACAGTTTTGAAAGTAATTGAATATATATGGGATCGGGCCATACGCCACGACAGTGTTGAGAAATTATGAAATATATGGGATCAGGCCGTACGCCACGGCAGTGTTGAAAAGATATTTAAATGAATATGGGATCGGGCCGTGCGCCACGACGAGTGTAGAAGGTACCTTATGGGAGCGGGCCGTACGCCACGGCGGATCTAAGAATTTGTGATTACTGTTTCGTTCGGTGGTCTTACCCTTGATAGTGCTTTATTTTTAGTTCAGCAATTGTTTTGATTTCTGCTTTTGATATATATACTTGTTGCTTATTTCCCTGACATGCCTACCGTATTTCATTATATTCTATCATATGTTATTACTGCTGGACCTTAGTGAGTATCGAGTCGACCTCTCATCACTACTTCTTCGAGTTTAGGCGGGATACTCACTGGGTACATATTTATTTAATATGTACTCATGCTGCACTTTCTTTTCTTTTCTGTACTTGACTGTACAGGTCCGGAGGCTGGCACGTCTGATTATCAGGCCGGTGCTAGATATTGATAGCGTGGTCATACTTCACGGTGAGCTGCTTTCCCGGCGACTTCCTAGCAGCACCCTGGAGTTCTTTTGTTATATTCTCTGTCCATTTCATTCAGACTAAGACCCCTTTATATATTGTAGTCACTGTATATTTAGTAGTTTGCCGTGGCACTCGTGAAACTAGTTCCTGGCACACACGTGGTGTATATTTTGGGTTGTTGGCTGTACATATGTTATGCGGCATACCTATTGGTTGATTTACCGCACTTGTAGTTTTAGTTCACATCACCGCCATTATCATGTTTATATCTGTTTAAAAAAAATGGTTAAAAGAGGAAATTTGCGTAACGGGAATGGTAACACTTAGTGTTTCTATATTGGCTGGCCTAACCTCGCCGTTGGGCGCCATCGCGACCTGAATTGAGATTTGGGTCGTGACACATGAATTCTGATTTAAGGGTATAAAATGACTAATTAGGTTATAACTGCAAAACAATTGTAATTGAAATTAAATAGTACTTAATTGGTCAATTTAGGAAATAATTGAAATTTAATAAGTAAAAAGTGATTATAAATGACATATTAAATTGGAAAATATTTTGAGATTATTTAGAGCGTAATTTATGAATTATAAAAATATGAAAATAGTAAATAAATAGGGAATAATTCAAACAAAAATGTGTAAAAATTAGGAAAAATATTCATTATTACAAAGAGTGATTTTGAAAGCTTATATGCAAGTTTAAAAATAATTTGAGGATAAATTGGGTATCAACACCATTCAAGAACTACCACCGCCAAAGAACAAGATAGATGTTATGAGCTTTTTTGGGAGGCTCAATTACATCAGTCGATTCATAGCACAATCTACAGTCATCGGTGAGCCGATCTTCAAAATGCTAAAGAAGGACGTTGCGACTAAGTGGACCGAGGATTGTCAAAAAGCTTTCGACACAATCAAGGAGTATCTATCCACACCGCCAGTCTTGGTACCACCTGATCCAGGTAGACCCCTGCTACTCTAACTCGTCGTACTAGATGGAGCTTTCGGTTGCGTTCTGGGGCAACATGATGAAACATGAAGGAAAGAGCAAGCCATTTACTATCGCAACAAGAAGTTCACTCCGTATGAGGCCCGGTATTCTTTGATGAACGCACTTGCTGCGCTTTGACTTGGGTCGCTCAGAAGTTGAGACACTATTTCTGTGCCTACACAACACATCTCATATCAAGGATGGATCCATTGAATTAGATCTTTCAGAAACCCATGCCCACTGGTAGGCTAGCCAAGTGGAAAATCCTGCTGAATGAGTTCGACATTATTTGTGTGACTCAAAAAGCGGTCAAGGGACAAGCATTAGTAGACCATCTTGCTGAGAATCTAGTGGACGGAGAATACGAACCCCTGAAAATGTATTTTCCTGATGAAGAAGTATCATTCGTAGGAGAAGACATTGCAGAATCCTACGACGGTTAGAGGATGTTCTTTGATGGCGCATCAACTTCAAAGGAGTCGGTATCGGAGCAGTCTTAGTATCAGAGACCGACCAACATTATCCGGTATCCGCCAAGCTCAGGTTCCCTTGCACCAACAACATGGTTGAATACGAGGCCTGTATCTTAGGGCTCAACATGGCCATTGACATGAACGTCCAAGAGCTGTTAGTGATTGGTGACTCAGATCTATTGGTACATCAGGTACAAGGAGAATGGGCAACCAAAAATTCCAAGATACTACCCTATCTACATCACGTTCAGGAGTTGAGAAAGAGGTTCACAAAGATAGAGTTTCGGCATGTCCCTAGAATCCAGAATGAGTTCGCCGATGCTCTGGCTACCTTGTCATCTATGATTCAACATCCAGACAAAACTTTCATTGATCCCATCCCAGTGAGCCCATGTCGAAGAAGAAGCGGACGGAAATCCTTGGTTCCATGACGTCAAGGAATATTTGGTGAAAGGAGAATACCCAGAACTTGCAAACGCCACTCAAAAGCGCACACTTCGGATATTGTCTAATAATTTCTTTCACATCGGAGGAATCCTATACAGGAGGACTCATGATTTGGGGTTATTAAGGTGTGTCGATGCAAAAGAAGCATCAAAACTATTGGAAGAAATTCATGTTGGGACCTGCGGTCCACATATGAATGGGTTTGTATTAGCGAAGAAGATACTCCGAGCTGGTTACTTCTGGATTACCATGGAAACAGACCGCATCCAGTATGTCCAGGAATTCCACCGCTGTCAGATACATGGAGATATGATAAAGGTACCTCCGAGTGAGCTTAATGCAACAAGTTCACCATGGACGTTCACCGCCTGGGGCATGAACGTCATTGGACCAATCGAGCCTGCCGCCTCCAACGGACACATGTTTATTCTGGTTTCCATTGATTACTTTACTAAATGGGTCGAAGCAGCCTCTTACAAAGTAGTTACCAAGAAAGTCGTGGACGACTTTGTCCGCGACCGCATTGTTTGTCGGTTCGGAGTTCCAGAGTCAATCATCACCGACAATGGTTCTAATATCAACACTGACTTGATGAAAGCCATGTGTGAAACATTCAAGATCAAACACAAGAACTCCACAACTTATAGACCTCAGATGAAGGGAGCTGTAGAAGCCGCTAACAAAAACATCAAGAAGATACTAAGGAAGATGATAGAAAGGCACAAGCAATGGCATGAGAAGTTATCATTCTCCTTACTGGGATATCGCACCACAGTCCACACATCAACCGGGGAAACTCCCTATATGCTGGTTTATGGTACATAAGTTTTTATTCCTGCCGAGGTTGAGATTCCATCTCTGAGAATTATACAAGAAGCTGAGCTCAGTGATGCGGAATGGGTAAGGGGACGTTATGAGCATCTAGCCCTCATAGACGGAAAGAGAATGAACGCAGTTTGTCATGGTCATAATCTACCAGAACAGAATGTCCAGAGCCTTCAACAAGAAAGTCAAGCCAAGACGATTCACATCAGGGCAGTTGGTGCTAAAGAAACTCTTTCCTCACCAAGACGAAGCCAAAGGGAAGTCTTCTCCCAACTGGCTGGGTCCGTACATGGTTCACAGAGTGCTGACCGGAGGAGCACTCATACTTGCGGAAATGGACGGAGAAGTTTTGCCAAATCCAATCAATTCAGATGCAGGCAAGTGCTACTATGTGTAATTCCATATACTTTTGTCAACAATGTAAATTGAACTACGCCTGACCTGATTCCCGTTTAAGAGAGGATACGTAGGCAGTCCTATGGGATCGGTCACAATTCAATAAAATTTTCATTTTCCCCACGAATGGAAACTGGGGAAGAATTTTGAGGAGGACCTTCAAAATTCTGAAGCAAGTTCAGCCAATCACCGCACGAGCAACGACCATAAGTATTCACCCATCAACTGGGGCAGAATTTTGAGGAGGATCCTCAAAATTCCGTGGCGAGAGAGGTTGCAATGTCTCGGACCGCATCACGACCGTTGGTTCATCTAAAGCTATTTTAGATTATATGCTTATATCATATCTTTACAAAATCATGCATATTTATTTTTTACTTAAACAGCTTGTTTAGCAAACGCTACCCTAGTGATACAGATCATATTATTACGATAGAGTGAGAAAGTCAAGTAAAGCCAGCGAGAACGCGAACTAACCTTTCCCCTTACAGAACTCACAATTTTTCTTTAGATGCAGGCACAAAGATCTCAAAGGCCCCAAAACATATTATCTTCCCGAAGAACACACATTGCTCAAAGACACACTTCTCAATCTCGTCTCACACGCCGACATTTATTATCATCACAAACGGCACTTCACTTATCGCAAAATTCACAACAATCATATCGCCGCAATTCATCACCAGCTAAGAACTCCTATCTGCATTTTTATTTTTTGCACTTACACCGCATAAGGCTACCTTTCTACCTTCCGAGACTAAAAGTTGTCTCTATCTGCATCTGCATTGCATAAGGCTACCTTTCTACCTTCCGATACTAAACACTATCTCCATCTGCATTTGCATCGCATAAGGCTACCTTTCTGCCTTTCGAGACTAAACGATGTCTCTGTCTGCATCTGCATCGCATAAGGCTACCTTTCTGCCTTCTGAGACTAAAAGTTGTCTCCATCTGCATCTGCATCGCATAAGGCTACCTTTCTGACTTCCGAGACTAAACGTTGTCTCCATCTGCATCTGCATTGCATAAGGCTACCTTTCTGCCTTCTGAGACTAAACGTTGTCTCCATCTACATCTGCCTTTATTTCTTGCATAAGGCTACTATTCTGCCTTCCGAGGTTAAATGCTACCTCCATCTGCATTTGCATAAGGCTACCATCCTGCCTTCCGAGGCTAACACTGCCTCCCATTTACTTTTCAAAGCAATCACTGTC
Organism: Nicotiana undulata; assembly: GCA_005239495.1. Classification (NCBI taxonomy): domain Eukaryota; kingdom Viridiplantae; phylum Streptophyta; class Magnoliopsida; order Solanales; family Solanaceae; genus Nicotiana; species Nicotiana undulata. Next base: position 16,124 of record ML250044.1, on the reverse strand, counting down.
TCTGTCATCATTTATTTCGCTTCCTTTTGGGCTAAAATATGCCCCTTTAATTCGCAAGACTAAGCTTTGTCTTGTTAGCATCATACTATTGCATTCTCATGGGTTGAAAAATCGCTAACCTATCCAAAGGCGTCATCGTTCGGAGGCACCATCTTCATGGCCCGAGAACATCATTTCATGGCCTAAAGATCTCCTTATCAGTTTGCATATCATTATTCAAAGGCATCATGGTTCGAAGGCACCATCTTCATGGCCCGAGAACATCATTTCATAGCCTGTGAATCCCGCATCAAGCAATTCATGGCCTAGGACATCATGGTCTAAGGACGTCATCCTCAACCGTCCAAAGACATCATTCATAGTCCAATGGGAATTTGCATCATGTTTAAATTACGCACAATATACGCTTGTTATTCATTTGCAGGAAATCCGGCTAGGAATAGCCAGTCAAGCAAGAGCGGACCGCTCTAGTTCTCCAAACTACCCCGTAAGCCATTTTGTTCACCTTGCCATGCACCTTGCGTCCGTGCTTATAAAACGTCACCGATATACTTCTCCGGTGACTCTTGAACTACATACAACCTGATTCCTGTAAAACCAGGGATATGTAGGCAGCTCAGAAACCAGGGTGCGACCTCAATCTTTCAAGCCATTTTACTCGGTAAAGAGGGGTAGCTGTTGATACCCAATTTTTCCTCATTTATTTTCATACTTGCATATGTGCCTTCAAAATCACTCTTTACAGTAATTGGTATTCTCCCATAATTTTTTCGTATTTTTATCAAACTATCTTCCTGTTTACTTAATATTCTATATTCCATAATTATTCATAAATAATGTTATAAATAATTTCAAGACATTTTCTTACTCAATATATTATTCATAATCCTATTCAACTCAATTAGGATTTAATTGTTCCACGAATCAGCCAATATTAGCCTTATTTAGCTTATTATAGCAATTTTGCAATAATAGCACAAGTGTACATTTATACTATTTTAAAATAAATAATTGATCATTTTATTTTTTATATTAGTTAATTACCTTAATTTCATTTATTTAGTCTTAATTTCATTTTACACAAGTATTAGCTATTTTATTAATTAGTTATCTTATTTAATTGGATATTTAACGTTTGGCCCATTTTATTTAAATTATAACCAATTTCCAAACCCAACCCCACCTGACCCAAAACCCATAATTTAAACCAACCCAGAACCCGTAATTAACCCAGCCCAACCCTATACCGGATCTGAACTGTTGATCAAATGAGATCAACGGTCTAGATCAACTTTACCATAATTAACCCCCAACTACCCCCTTGACCGACCCCTCATTTTCTATCTCTCGTTCTCTCTCTATCTCTCTATGGTTCTCTCTCTATCTCTCTCTGGTTCTCTCTAGAACCTTCCCTGGTTCTCCTTTCCGATGAAGTCCGTTCATCTTCTCCGGCTGGTTCTCTCACCGGAAACCATGGCTCCTCATCATCTCCTGGCTATTTCTCCACCTTGCACCGGTCCAGTGATACCCTAAAGCCCTCAGGGGAACCTGGAGCGGTTCACTCACCTCTCAGGGTCCCTCATGCCACTTTCCGGCCTCCCCCGGCCGTCTGAGTAAGAGCTACAACCTCTCCGGCTAAAGCCAGCGACGTCTTTGAGGTTTTTTCTTACTTCTCTGGGTTCCACGAAACCCTAATGCCTGATGTCTTTTCAATTTCATTTAGATCTCCTTTGGATCTATGATATTACGAAATTTCTTTACATGTTTTTCTCTAAAAAAACACTTCTACTTTAACGATCTTTCATTTAAAAAAATGAGGGCTTCATAACCCCTTTTTAAAATGATTTTCTGCTTCTGTTTTAATGTCATTCTATGTTTCTTTCTATGGTTTAATGATGGATTAAAAGTTTCTTTCATTTTTAACTCACTTTACTAAAAACCCTAAGTTTTCCCTAAACTATGAATCTATCTACGACTGATATGTTGTTTGAATGTAAGAACTCTTATCTCCCGTAAATGTTTTAGCTTCTCTGTGATTTTATCCTATTATTGCTATTAGCGTTCATGATTCCTGTGTTTCTATTATGTTCAATATTACTGTTGTCTCTGAACTTGTGTGATTCTTACTTTACCTAGGGTTTCCAATTTTTTATTGTTCTCTACTATTTTCTTAGGGCTTTCCCTGATTTTTCTCAATAGACTTAATACCTTGTTGTCTCGACCCTTACATAGTATTCTCTATTGATCCTATTGATTTCCCTCAGAGTTGTGATATCCTTTCTCAAAGCTGTAATTTGTATGTGCTTTCCTTAGAATTGTTTACCGATTTCAAATTATTCCCTTACTTATGTGATACTTTCCTTAATTAGAATTGATTCCCCTGTGATTTTAGTCCCATACGTGATTCCTGTGACTTATTTTTAGAATTAAATTGTATCCTACCTTATTTATGTGCCTAAACATGCTGTCAAATATTCAACACGCATATTTTCCTTATGTGAAAAACACGTATTTGACCTTATTACAAACTACATTCTATACTACTCCTATTATGGTATAAACAACTTTTAAGTGATCTTTTCCTTATTTAGCATAATTTATACCCGTTTGAATCATGACTCCCTAATTGAAGGGAGTCCAGACCTCTGATTGATTTAATTGATGTTGTTTTCGATATTTATGCCAGTTCTGCACTCGTTTCTAGCACTACATATACACTCTATTCATTCCTCACAAGGACACGAACATATACACTGTTCTGAGCTCTCTCCTACACACACACACATACTCTCTTGCTTCTCTTGTTGTTTACTTGCAACTCAGTCGGCTGAAAGCCAAGACTGAGTGATTCTATTGTTTTATTGCTCTGCTGCTCTACTGTTCTGTTTCTCTACACACTACTGCTCTACCTCTCTTCATTTTGCTGCTCTTCACTCTGCACTCATTCTTTCATTCAACTGGTATGTTTTCAATTTAAGTTCACAGCATCCAAAACAATATGTCTCTGTTGGTATTACGATTCCTTTTGTTTCTACTTGTGGTTCTGTTGTTTACCTTGCAATTAGCGTGTCTATTTTGTCTATGAGATCTCCCTTCCCTCTTTAGTTTAGGATGTCTATTGCTTTTCTTACATGTTTCACTATGATTCTGCCTTACCCCCTGATTCCTAACACTATAAGCATGTACTCATGACACCTAGTTACTATGTAATCCTGAACCCTTCCCCTGAACCTAATGTGTAACTCTTGTCACGACCCAAATCCTAATCCAGGTCGCGATGGCGCCCAACAGCGGGGTTAGGCAAGCCGATATAACTTTCACTAAGTGATACCCTTCCCATTCGATCAAACAAGTCAATGGTTACCAGTTTATAACAACTAATATGATACTAGCCTTGAGTGAAAGTAAAACCATAGTAGATACAAGGCCGAAATAAAACATATACATAGATATACATCCCAAAAACCCCAAAAATATATACCGCGTGTGTGACAGGAACTAGTGTCACGAGTGTCACGGGCAACTACTGAATATACAATGACTACAACATATACAGTGTCTCAGTCTAAATGAAATAGACAGAGAGCATAACAAAAGAAACTCCAGGGTGCTGGTAGGAAGTCGCCAGGAAAGCAGCTCACCGTGAAGTATGACCACGCTATCAATATCTGGCACCGGCCTGAAAATCAAATGGACCAGCCTCCGGACCTGTACAGTCAAGTACAAAAAAGGAAAGAAAGTGTAGCATGAGTACATATATATACATATGTACCTAGTGAGTATCCCGTCTAATCTTGAAGAAGTAGTGACGAGAGGTCGACTCGATACTGACTAAGGTCCAACAGTCGTAAAGTAAGCAGGATGTAAAGAAACCTGTAGGCAAGTAAAACAAATATTCAAGTACATCAATATCCGGCATCAAATAACAATCTCAAATCAAACAAGTTTGGTATCCGCCGTGGCCTACGACCCGCTCCCATATGGTACTCAATCTCGCCGTGGCGTACGGCCCGATCCCACCCTGGTAGTCTCAATCTCGTCGTGGCGTACGACCCGATCCCACCCTGGTAGTCTCAATCTCGCCATGGCGTACGGCCCAATCCAACCCTGGTAGTCTTAATCTCGCCGTGGCGTACGGCCCGATCCCATAATATAATCAATCATCACTCTGCCGTGGCGTACGTCCCGATCCCATAATATAATCAATCATCACTCTACCGTGGCGTACGACCCGATCCCATAATATAATCAATCATCACTCTGCCGTGATTCTCTTATCACACTTAAATCAAGCCAAGTATCACAACGTTCAAATACAACAATACCAATCACACAAGTATACAAGTCATATCTATGCCACAGCGTCTGCCCTGGCTGGAATAGCATAAAATCTGGTTGAAGCACCCGATGACTGGGCTCCCCCAGGACGAGCTGGAGCTGAACGACCCCCTCCTGACTGGCCTCCCCCTCTAGGGCGACCCCTGCCAACCTGACCTCCACCCCTAGGTGGTCGTGCTGCTGGTGCTGTAATCATAGGTTGCTGGCTGTGTTGCACCGATACCTGGGAGAAAACCTCCATGCGTGACCCAGATCCCCACACTCGAAGAAATCCCCTGGCACTACTGCTCGCTGCCCTGAAGAGGAGGAACCCTAAATAGCTGAAGAGCGGTGTGAATCTTCTGGTAAAAACCTTGGGATAAGAATTGGAGGATCTCTGATGGCTAGAATAATTGTTGGGTGCACTCTGGATTGCTGGAGGATGATAGGAGCGCTCTGGCATGGCGCTAAATTGGGGCCTGACTGGAACAACCCTAGGAGGTACTGGAAGTGCTGAATAGAAAGGCCTGCTGAACTAGACACCTCCGTACTGACCCCTGGCCCTAGCTGGAGCCCCTCTGAAGTCTCCTGCAAATCTGGCCCTCTTGTCCTGTGACCCTGTTGACCTGGCTGACCCTGCTCCCTGCCCCTCACACGGTAACCCTTGATACGTCGAGCTATCTCAAAGCTGATGCGAGGTACCCATCTCTACCTCTCTAGCCATGGATGTCCTGATACCCAGATTTAAGCCTGCCACAAACCGTCAAACCCTATCAGCATCTGTGGACAATATCATGAGAGCATGGGGGGACAACTTTGAGAACCTGGCCTCATACTCTGACAAAGACATCTGCCCCTGCTCTAACCTCTCAAACTGACCCCACAGCTCCTCCCTCTCAGACGGTGGAATGTATCGGTCCAAGAATAATTGAGTAAACTGCTGCCAAGTAACCGGTGGAGACCCTGCTGGCCTACTGAGTACTTAAAACTGCCACCAGCGGCGAGCTCTACCCTCAAGCTGAAATGTCGTGAAGTCTACCCCATGTGACTCTAATATACTCATATTGTGCAGTCTGTCCCTGCACCTCTCGATAAAATCATGTGCATCCTCTCCCCGTTCACCCCCGAAGGTCGGAGGGCAAAGTTGGGTCCATCTACCCAGCAGCTTCTGCTAGTCTATCTCTGCAACTGGCCTAGGCTCTGGTGCTGCCACACTGGTGGAATATCTGGAGTACGATGTACTGCCGCTGCTGGTCCTGTAGCCTGAGCGGTAGGGGTCTAAACTCCCCCTCCTGCATGAGAAGGAACATGATCTGATGGAAGTACCCCCGCCTGTGACATAGTATCCATGAACCTCAGCATACGGCCCATGACCTCCTGGAAGCCTGGCGCCGTCATAAAATTAGTTGGTGGTTGAACTACTGGAGGCAGCTCATCCTGCTCCTCAACATAAGGATCCTCAATGGGTGCAACCGGTACAGCTCTGGGACGCCTTCGCCCCCTACTACGAACAGGAGCCCTACCCCTGCCCCTACCACGGCCTCGAGCGGCGGGGGTAGAAGCCTCCCCTCGATCAGGAACATGTGAAGCACGCATCCTCACAATCTGTGAGAGAGTAAAAGAACAGGTTTGAGTACATCATCGGTTGCACGATATGATATGACAAAAGGAGTTTCTTAATGCCCCATAGCCTCCTGAAGATAAGTACAGACGTCTCCGTACCGATCCGCAAGACTCTACTGGGTTTTCCCGTGACTCGTGAGACTACGTGAACCTAAGGCTCTGATACCACGTTGTCACGACCCAAATCCTAATTCAGGTCGCGATGGCGCCCAACAGCGGGGTTAGGCAAGCCGATATAACTTTCACTAAGTGATACCCTTCCCATTCGATCAAACAAGGCAATGGTTACCAGTTTATAACAACTAATATGATACTAGCCTTGAGTGAAAAAAAATCATAGTAGATACAAGGCCGAAATAAAACATATACATAAATATACATCCCAAAAACCCCAAAAATATATACCGCGTGTGTGACAGGAACTAGTGTCACGAGTGTCACGGGCAACTACTTAATATACAATGACTACAACATATACAATGTCTCAGTCTGAATGAAATAGACAGAGAGCATAACAAAAGAAACTCCAGGGTGCTGCTAGGAAGTCGCCAAGAAAGCAGCTCACCGTGAAGTATGACCACGCTATCAATATCTGGCACCGGCCTGAAAATCAGATGGACCAGCCTCCGGACCTGTACAGTCAAGTACAAAAAAGGAAAGAAAGTGCAGCATGAGTACATATATATACATATGTACCTAGTGAGTATCCCGTCTAATCTCGAAGAAGTAGTGACGAGAGGTCGACTCGATACTCACTAAGGTACAACATTCGTAAAGTAAGCAGGATGTAAAGAAAACTGTAGGCAAGTAAAACAAATAATCAAGTACATCAATATCCGACATCAAATAACAATCTAAAATCAAACAAGTTTGGTATCCGCCGTGGCGTACGTCCCGCTCCCATATGGTACTCAATCTCGTCGTGGCATACGACCCGATCCCACCCTGGTAGTCTCAATCTCGCCGTGGCGTACGGCCCGTTCCCACTCTGGTAGTCTCAATCTCGCCATGGCATACAACCCGATCCCATAATATAATCAATCATCACTATGTCATGGCGTACGACCCGATCCCATAATATAATCCATCATCACTCTGCCGTGATTCTCTTATCACACTTAAATCAAGCCAAGTATCACAACGTTCAAAGACAAAAATACCAATCACACAAGTATAAAAGTCATATCTATGCTACAACAGGGGAAAACAATGAACATGATGTGTCCTAACTACCCGGACGAAGCAGTAATAGCCACTACGTACGGACTCTCGTCACTCGGTGCGTACGTAGCCCCCAAACAAGATCACATAGCAAACAAGGTTACCTAGAGGGACAATTTCCCTCTTACGAGGTTAGAAAGGAGACTCACCTCGACGAAGCACTCCTCGGACCAATGACCGGATCAAAAGATGCGCCCGAAATTCCGAAACTACTCTTGACGGTTCACAACTAGCCAAACATAGCATAATTGAGTCAATTCATGCTCCAGGAATAAGAATTAACAAGAAATTCTAAAATATAGTATTCTTGAAGGTTTTTGAATTTTCGACCCCGGGCCCACGCATTCGGATTTTGAAAATTCTCGAAGGAATGATTTACCCGAAGCCTAAGGATCGTAATTACCTAATTAATATAGGAATTCATGGCTAAAAAGGGATAATTCACTAATTATCAAAGCCCTAGAAATTCCTACCAAATTTCATGATTTTGATATCTTTAAGAACAAAGTTAGATGGATTCCATGAAAAATCGATAATTTAGAGAAGAAGTCACTCACCTTAGATGATAGTGGCTTTGGACAGCCTTTCCCCCTGCTCTAAGATGCTTCAATAGAGTTTGGAAATTGGAAATGAGGAAGAAAGCCCGTAATTGGCCATTTAAATGCTTCCCAGGAAAACCTTTAGTGCGATCGCGGCATCAGGCATGCGATCGCGGAGAACAAATGACCCTGGCCCTCAAGAAGCACTATATGATCGCATAGATGGGGCCTGCGATCGCGGAGGGTGGGGAGGTAGGCTTATGCGATCGCAGGGGTGAGTTTGTGTTCGTAGAGACGAACAGGTAGGGGGGTAGGTAGGTGACTTGTGCAATCGCAGGGGTGAGTCTGCGTTCGCAAAGAGGAACAGGTGGGGGAGGGGGGGTAGGTAGGTGACTTGTGCGATCGGAGGGGTGAGTCTGCGTTCGCAGAGAGTTGGGAAGGGGACCTTATGTGATCACGGAGTGATGTCTGCGATTGCATAGAACACTGGATGGCCTAGCATAATTACTTCTCTGCGATCGCATCCCTGCTTCTGCGATCGCAGAGAAGGAAACCAGACAGAAAAATTTCTAGTTTTTCTAACTTAGCTCCCGGGGGTCTAGAACACCCCCGAGCCCACCGGGACCCCGTCCAAAAGCACCGACAAGTCTGTATTCATGATACGGACTCGCTTGAACTTTCGGAACCTGAAAAACAACAACGGAACTCAGAATCAAACCCCAAAACCAAATTAATCAAAATTAAGAACTTTGAAATTCTAGAATTCATTACATTGCGCCGAACGGGTCTATACTTCTCGGAATGACCCCAAATTTTGCAGATAAGTCATAAATGACTATACGGAACTATTGCTGGTCCTGGAATTCCATTCAGACACCGATAGCATGAAGTCACGTTCCAGGCCCAATTCTAAACTTAAGGAAATCCTGATTTCTATTTCGGGCGCCGAAATGCTCCCGGGTCATCAGAAACCCGAGCCGAACCTACGCTTAAGTCCGAAATCATCATACGGAGAAAATGGAGCTATCAGAACTCGATTCTGAGGTCGTTTGCTCAAAATATTGACCGAAGTCAAACTTGGCCAAATAGGACAGCCTTAAGGAACCAAGTGTTCCTAAACCATCCAAATCATTCCCAAATCCCGAACCACCCGCTCCCGCGAGTCATAAAGCACGAATAGCCACTATGGAAGGTTTCATTTAAGGAAACGGGATCTTTATACGCAAAACGACCGGCTGGGTCGTTACAACTCTGTTTAGCATTCCTCAATCTAATGCTTTTGAACTCCTGGCATGAACATTTTGTGATAGACTATTGCTGTGATTATTTAAAGTTTGTAAGACTTCTATGATTTTAACCCGTGTGCAACTATGCTTTCACATATGAACTACTTGTCCCCAACTCCCCTTTCCCTGTTTGTGTTTGTTTCCTGAACTATGTATATTTTTTAGTTGCTGATTGTCCTGTTTCTTTTCCTCCTCAAATTAGTTTTCATAAAAGCAAATTCTTATGCTGTTCTCCAAAGCCTATTTCAAAACAATGGTTTCAAAAAACTATTTCCAACTCAACTCTTCTAAAACTATGAGCACACCTCACTACTCTTAGTTTCTTAAGTTCAGCCCCCTCGTGTGAGCACTGCTTTGGGGATCATTTGAGTACCCACTGAACTCTGATACACGAGGCTGGCATTCCCACACTGCACTTACTCATTACTGGCTAGGGTACCTGGGTGTGAGCACTGCCTGAGATCCTCTGAGGTCCTTATGAACTCTAACACACCTGGGTTGTGAAAGGTCATGGCATATGGCATTATTGGATCTGGATATTTGGGCCTATCGTTAGGCTCCCTATTGTGTAACTTCTTACTTTCATTGTTTACTTATGTAATTCATGCAATACCGGTCTGTAATAATTAATTGTAAAAATGATTCTAGGGCTGGATAGTGAAATGGGTGGGGTTATGCATGCTTAGTATATATACGGGTAGAAACCACGCTTGTAGGTTTATTTTATATATGTGCGCAATAGTCACCATGCTTAGGAATACCTTTCATTCATGCATTAGATACCATGACACTTAGGTTTATTTATTTCAGCATCTCATCATACTCATATCCACTTAGAAATCATGTTCATAGTTGAATAACAACAAAAATGGTTGTTATAATGTTACTACTTCAGCATTCTCACAACCACATCACCTAGAAGTCCTGTTATGCTAGGTTGAAGTAATAACATTAGCTACCAAAGCTTGCATTGAGAAATCATGTCCCATAGGATGTTACTTTCAGCATGTTACTTGTGCCATAATCCCGTGTTAAATCAACATACTGCTATGAGCACGTAGAAAAATCATGTGTTAGGTTCAGCAACTTAACAAAGAATTACATCTATGTACGTTTTGCTTTAAGTCAAATGTTTTAACAAATGGATATCGCTAAATTAAATTCTGATGCTGAAAATGCATATGCATTTAGAATATCATGTATAGTTTTTTTGCATCATGTTGCACCTTGCTTGCATTTAGATATCATGCCTTTAGGATCGCATCTTTATTCATTTTAACACTCTTTCCCTTATCCTGGTTAAGATTAAAACAGACTCACCACTGCTTAACAACTATCTTCTAAACCTGGATTCTTAAAATTGCCTAACTGAATCAGTTTAATACGCCTAGGCAAGCCTTAGGTGTTAAACTTGTTAAAACCGGAAAACTATTCCTCTTTTCTGTCTATTGTTTGGTTAATTACAGATAAGAAATCCATAGTCTGAAATTGGTAAAAATCCTTTCTCTGGAACTCTGTAATAAACCTACCTCGCTATTGTATTCTCGCCTAGACATCATGCATTAGGATCTGAAGTTAGAAAACGTTATGTGTGTTTGAGTCGTGCTGATATGTGCATAACTTGTGGAGGAATATCTGAGCCTCATATTTGCTTCTATGTGTTTTTCTATATTTGTAGTCCTACCTGTCTTTGCTTGTCGTTTAGAATTTTGTCCTTTAAACCTATGGGTTCAACCTAGTACTTCCCTTTTAGGATAGTGGTCCTAGCCTCCTCCGGGACTGATAGGATGGGACGGGTAATAGAACGCGATAGAGTTCGTGACCAATGCACGTTTTAAATACCTTCACGGGATGTGAAAGGGTAGAATATGGATATGATGATCTGTGCGCTAATACCACGTGTAGCTCCTCTTTGAGGAGCGACATACCGGGTATTGCATTGATGTGATCCATATTGTTTCAAACCTAGGATGTCTTTTCTCTCAAATGCCTTACTAGTTCTTTCAAAAGTTAATAACTCCGATGCTTATTTGAAATCCCCTCTTATTTGAGCCGTTACTTGTTACTTGCTTATTGTACAAATTCACGAAAACCATTTGGCCGGGAACCACAGTTGTGGATCCTGAGGGGTGCCTAATACCTTCCCCTTGGGATAACTTCAAGACCTTACCCAATCTCTGGTAATGCAAACTAGTCTCATCAGTTAATCCCTCTAGGTGCCCTAGCGTACCTTTAAAATCGTTAGGTGGCGAATCTTCTTTTAACCCTCCTCATTTAAAAGGAGTTGTCAGAATGTCATAAACTCGATCTCCGCTTAAAGGAAAAAGGGGGCGAAACAACTGCCAGTGGTCGCATGTGCGGTCTGGATACCGTATGTTCGGGACCGCAAATGCAGCCAATTGATGGCAGGTGCGGCCCCAACCCTGTTAAGTGACTTTCCACACTTGCGGCACCGCGGGTGCGGTCCAAGAGTCGCAGTTGCGGAATCCGTGGACTGTTTCTACAAAAAATTGAGGGTTTGAAATTCATAACTCCAAAAACGATTTAGAGCTCGGGTTTTGGTGATTTTCAGTGAGTTTCGAAGAGGAGATTCACAGGTAACGTTTCCTAACCTTAATTCAAATGTATACCATTAATCTCTATAAATTTCCTCAATATAATCAATGCATTTGGATGAAAAACCATGAAATTTGGGATGAACTCCCCCAAGTAGAAATCTGAGGATTTAGGGAGATTTAGATGTCGGATTTTGATAATTCTTGTTCGAGTGAGTTCATGAGTGAACGGGTGTTCGGAATTTGTAATTTTTATCCATTTCCGAGATGTGGGCCCGGGGGACCTTTTGGGCAAATTTCCTAATATCGCGTATTAGCTTCGAACTTATTAGCTATTTTGGTTCCTTGAATTGATATTTACTTATGCAACCGAATTGACTAGATTTGGGCCACTCGGAGTCGTATACTTGTGGCAAGAGCGTGATTTTGAGTTGAGTAGCGTAGTCGAGGTAAGTGGCTTGCCTAACTCTGTGTTGGGGATTTTCCCTTAGGTTGTTTTGATACTGTTTTGTTGCTTGGACGCCGTATATGTGAGGTGACGAGCACGTATACGGGCCATTGATTTTAAAACCCCATTTTTCCTCCACGACATAAATCATTTTCATTCCTATTTCATTGTTCCTGTATCAACTGTGTAGTGTAGCTTAGGAATGAGCTTATCTACCTGTCTTACTTGAGTTACTCCTATTTGTAACTATTTATACTATGTTTAGGTAGTTTTATCCATATTTGCCTATGATTTCCTTCTGAACTAATCAACTAAACTGTATCTGGTATTCATTGCATTTGCATATTTAAATTGGGACTACGGACTAGATTCTGGGAGCTTCCCCCCTGTACTGCATAGCATATTTAAATTGGGACTACGGACGAGATTCCTGGAGCTTTCCCCCTATACTGCATTGCATATTTTCTATTGTGATATATGATGTGCTGAGCCGACGACTCCCTTTTACTATTTCTTTTAGCTTACCGTTTCTACTGTTTTGCCTTAGCTTATTATATCTTTTGCTTAGAATCTTTTTTAAACTGTCTTACTACCAATAACCAGTAGAGCCTTAACCTGACCTCGTCACTACTTGACTAGGGTTAGGCTTGGCACTTACTGGGTACCAATTGTGGAGTACTCATGCCCTTTCCTGCACATGTTTTCTATGTGCATATCCAGGTCCCAGCATCGAGTATTGAGGCTAGGAGTACCACTAGGAGCTGCCAGGAGACCGCGAGGTAATTCTGCCGCGTCCGCAGAATCCCACGAGTCCCCTTATACTATAGTATATGATTAGTCGACTTATGTATTTTTACAGTATTTCATTGTATAGAGCTATATTTAGTACAGAGCTTGTGACTGTCATGACGTTCCGGGTTTTGGGAAGTGAACTTGTATGTGCCGAGCGGCTGAGTTATATGTTTTCTTCTTCTTTTCTATTTAAATTATTACATTGCTTTTATTTACCACAAGTTTTTAGGCTTACCTAGTCGTAAAGACTAGGTGCCGTCACGAGACCATTCAGAGGGTAATTCGGGTCGTGACATCAATTCCCCCACTTCACTTAGATTGATTTTCGAGCTATTCTCAACTCTCTCAAGACCACAAACTCCTCTCTTCTTCAAGGAAAGCAATCCCCATTATCTTGGTGTGAAATCTCATCATTTCTACACTAGTATTGATGAAATCTACACATGAAATCCTTAAATTTTCAAGACATTTCTTCAAGAACTCAAAAGGAGGGTTTTGCAAGATATATTCCAAAAGGTATTCATACACCCTTAGACTTACATGAATGGAATTATTATGGGAATATGAGTATGAATTAAGTATTGGGACTCATGGGATGGTAATTTGAAGCCATAATTTCCCAATTAATACATAACCATTGTAGAGATATAAAGGTGATTATTTGATGGAATTTTTGTTGGTTAGGTGTGGATGGATGGCCATGCATGTGATGTTAGAAGTTATAAAATGTTTGATAATGATGGTGGGATAAGGTTTTGGTAAATGGTTGTGGTTGGATGAACGAATTCTATGGCTATGAGATGTAAAACTTTATGCCTACTATGTGTTTGATAAAGAGCCTAGATGACCAAAATTGTGGAAATTGCTACTAATATTTGTTCCATTGGATGTTGTTATTGTAGATTAAAGTTATTTAGTGTAGTGGATCATTGTTATTTCACTAAGGGAGAATTTGAGGTATGTTGACTAAATTTTCTCTCTTAGAATCGAATTCCATGACGTTCCCGTAAGTTCAAGTGTGGCTGGCTTAAGATTTCTAGTTCCTATGTTCTGGGTTATCCCTTATAAACTTGACTATTCTGAATAAGTCATATGTCAAAAGATATACGTTCAAACTATGGATTGCGCATTAAAATGTTATGGCTTCAGTCGTGTTTCAAATGAAAGCTAGTATGCCGAATTGTGAAAACTCACTATACTTGAGACTCTTAATTGCTCATATGTGTGCCTAAAGCCTTGATTGAAAATATCTTGTTGTTGATAATCTGTTAGGATGCTTGAAAATGAAAGAAGTGAATTGGGGAAATAGAGGGTGGCAAATGTGCCAAGAACCTAAGTTATAATTGTGACTAGTGGTGCCAATGAAATGAGAAAATGTGAGACAGATCATGAAATGAGCCTCGGCGTAACTGTTCATAAATGACATCAAGAATAGAATTGCCTAAAAGCTTTTGGACTTAGTTTATGCCCATAATTGGCTATTTTAAATAATGCTTTACTTTATTAATATATACAGTGTGATTCGAGTTATTATACACTCAAGTATTGAAATTGTATGTTGTCATTTCTAGTAAAAAGAATTGTAAGAATAAATATTAATTGTCTATGATCTTGCTGTGTGTTTTTATTGCTGGTTGGTATGAGCCATTCTTTGAGAAGAAACCTTTTGTGCTAAAAGTTACCATAACTAATGAACATATGGTGATCATAGGAAAGTGAAGAAATAAAAGTGTGAAATATGAAATCGACCAGGTGCCAAGAATGATAATATTGTTGTAGCCATAAGTGCCGATGAATCGAATAGATGTGAAGAAAGTATGACATTAGAGGATTGATAGAAATGGTAATGTTTCGAGTGAGACGGCCTAGTCGATCGGGCCGTGATTAGACGCCTTGCCACACTCATGGTGGTGATTGTGCTAGAAATTGTTATTGTGGTTTATGTGAAATGAGGCTACCTAGCCGATCGGGCCATGATTGGACGCCATGACGCACACATTGCAGTAATTGTGCTTGAAATTATGATTGGGTTTTGTAACGACCCGGTCTGTCGTTACGTGAAACCTCCATCATAATTGTTGTTATTGACTCATTATAGATTAGTTATTCTATTCTTAATGTGTTAGAGTTGATAGGGTTGAAATCGGAATGGTTAAATAAGAACTCAGGCACTTAGTCCTTAAAAATAGCCTTAAAATGGGAAAAAAGTCAACTAAGAGTTGACTTATCGGTAAACAACCTCGGAATGCGGATTTTATGGCTCGGATAGCTTTGTGTAACGACCCGGTCTGTCGTTACGTAAAACCTGCCTTATAACTGTTGTTAGTGGCTTAGTATATGTTGGTTATTCTATTATTAATGTGTTAGAGTTGATAGGCTTGAAATCGAAATGGTTAAATGAGAATTTAGTCACTTAGTCCTTAAGAACAACCTTAAAATGGGAAAAGTCAACTAAGAGTTGACTTATTGGTAAACGACCTCGGAATACGTATTTTATGGTTCGGATAGCTTCGTTAGGTGATTTGGTACTTAGGAGTGTGTTTAGAATATTTGTAGGATGCCCGATGTAGAATTAGGCTTGAATTGGCGAAGTTAGTATTTTGGCGAATTCCGGTTGATAGGCGAGATTTTGATCCGAGGGTCGGAATGGGATTCCGAGAGTTGCTGTAGCTTCGTTAGGTCATTTTGGACTTGCCCGCAAAATTTCAGGTCATTCGGAGATGATTTGGTTGGGTTTTTGATCAAATGCGAGTTTCGGAAGTTTTTGGAAATCATAGGCTTGAATCCGATGTAATTTTGGTGTTTTGATGTTAGTTTTGATGTTTTTAGAGTGCAAATAAGTTTGAATGATGTTATGGGATATGTTGGTAAGTTTGGTTGGGGTCCCGAGGGGCTCGGGATTGATTTCGGGTGATTAACGGACTCATTTGGACTTAGAACAATTGCTGGTTTTCTGGTTTTTCTGCACAGTGATTTTGTTCACTGCGATCGCGGGTGAAGAAATGCGATCGCATAGAGTTAATATGGTCAGGCTCAGATTTGTTCTATGCGATCGCATGAAGGGAGGTGCGATCGCAGAGTAGAGGGAGGACAAGTCAGTGCGATCGCGTGGAAAAGGCTGCGATCGCACAGAGGAAGATACGCGCGTGTGGTTGGCTGTCAATTGCACTGTGCGATCGCGGAGGTCTGCGAAATTGGTCAGTGCGATCGCAGGGGAAAGGCTGCGATCGCAGAGAATAAATACCTGGGCAGTTAATTAAAAAGCCCTTCCGCGACTTAAACCCTCTTTTACACCATTATTGAGCGGAAGAGAGCTTTTTGGGCGATTCTTGAAGGAGAAAAT
>ML250043.1:17312-35035 GCA_005239495.1 Nicotiana undulata | reverse complement strand
CTGTGGGATTCGACCCCAACCTTGTTGGGTTACTATATTTGATAACGATCGCTTACATTCTTTGAAGGTGTAAATTGAGCGTATCAAGCGCTAGGTTGAATATCTCTCACCAGTGATGAGCAGGTTTAGTAGAGTCTTGCGGATCAGAACGGAGACATCTGTACTTATCTTCGAGAGGCTATAGAACCCTTAGGAAAATTCCACATTTTTGAATTCTGTCGTACGACTTTTTTGAATTCTGGAACTAAACTTTTGTTGTTTTTATTCTCTCACAGATGGTGAGGACTCGTGCTACCGATAGTGGTGATCAGACACCAGCAAGACCAGCCAGAGGTCGAGGCCGTGGCAGAGAGAGGGGTGCAGCCCGCTCAACTGCCGAGGCAGCAGCTGTGGACCCTCTCATTGCTTAGGATCAGGTCCCCGCAGTTGAGATCCCAGCGAGACAGGCTCAGGCACCAGTAGTGCCCATTGTGATTTCGGGTCTTCAGGAGACCCTAGCCCAGATTCTGACGGTGTGCACCAGCCTGGCATAGGCCGTCTCTATGTCTTCTACTGCTGCTACTTCTTAGGCCGGGGGAGGCACTCAATCTCCAGCTGCCCGGACACCTCAGTAGGGCACCCAGGGGCTCCAAACACTGCAGCTCTAGTTCAACTGATTGCCCCGGTGCAGGATTATGTGGTCCCAGCTTTGGTATATGATGAGCAGCATAGGCTGGAGAGATTCAGCAGATTCCAGCCTCTGACTTTTAGTGGTACTGAGGGCGAGGATGCCCAGGCCGTCTTGGACAAGTGTCATAGGATACTACGCACAGTAGGGATATTACAGGCCAGCGGGGTCCCATTTACTACCTTCCAGTTTTCTGGAGCTGCACTTGCTTGGTAGGAGGGCTATGAGAGGCGTATACCCGTTGATGCATCGCCCCTTACATGGAACCAGTTCTCCATTCTTTTCTTGGAGAAGTATATACCGCAGTCCCGCAGGGAGGAGCTGCGCAGAGAGTTCGAGCAGTTGTGTCAGGGGGACATGACAGTGACGCAGTATGAGATGAGGTTCTCTGAGTTGGCCCGTCATGCTATTTGGCTAGTCCCCACAAACAGAGAGAGGATTAAGAGGTATCTGGCGCTTCCTTTGAGGAGGTAGTTGACATAGCCAGGGAGATTGAGTCAGTTCGCTTCCAGGAGCGGGTTGAGAAGGAGGCCAAGAGGCCTCGAGGATCTGGTAGCTATGGTGGTGTTCACTCAGGAGGTCAGTGTCAGCACAGGAGAGGCCGTTCATTTAGGCCTCCTCAGCCATTCCGTCCAACCTACTTCAGGATACGGTCCCCGTAGCTCTTATTCGGGACGTTCATCATTCAGCGCCCTCCCAGCCCAGAGTTCATCTCGACCACTGTCAGCTTAGGGTTCTTCATCACATGGCTCTTCTAGAGACTATTCTGGTTCTAGGGGTTCCCTTCAGTCCCCACCGTCCTTTGCTGAGAGGGGTCACTTCGAGTGTGGGGATCCGGGTCATATCAAGAGTTATTGTCCATGCCTTTCTAGTAGTTCGTTTCAGCAAAAGAGCCAGCCTCCAGCTTCAGCACCCGTTTCTACACCACCCGCTCAGGTAGCTAGGGGTGGAGGCCAGTCAGTGAAAGGCCGCCCTAGAGGGGGAGGTCGATCAGGTGGAGGGCATGCTCATTTCTACGCACTTCCAGCCAGACCAGATGCCATAGCTTCAGATGCAGTGATTACAGGTATTATCTCAGTCTTCCATCGAGATGCTTCGGTATTATTTGATCCTGGTTCCACGTATTCATATGTTTATCATACTTTGAGCATTTCTTGGGTATACCCCGTGAGTCCTTGATTACATCTGTTCATGTGTCGAGTCGGGCGGGCGATACTGTTGTGGACCGGGTGTACCGGTCTTGTGTTATATCTATTGGGGGTTTGGAGACCCAGGCATATCTATTATTGCTTATCATGGTTGACTTCGTTGTGATATTGGGCATGGATTGGCTATCTCTGTGCCATGCTGTCCTTGACTGTCACGCCAAGACCGTGACCTTATTTATGCCCTGATTGCCGATAATTGAGTGGAGAGGTTCAGTGGAGTATGTGCCTAGTAGGGTGATTTCCTACTTGAAGGCTCAGCGTATGATTGGGAAGGGATGTGAGTCTTATCTGGCTTTTGTGAGGGATGTTAGTAGTGAGACTCCTTCTGTTGATTCTGTTCCTGTGGTCCGTGATTTTTCGAACGTATTCCCTGCAAACCTGCCAGGCATGCCACGTGACAGGGACATTGATTTTGGCATTGACTTTGTTCCAGGCACCCAGCCTATCTCTACTCCACCTTATTACCGTCGCTTTGTGGAGGGGTTTTCTTCTATTGCTTCACCCTTGACCAGATTGACCCAGAAGGGTGCGCCATTCAGATGGTCCGATGAGTACGAGGAGAGCTTTCAGAAGCTTAAGTCAGCATTGACCACAACTCCGGTATTGGTTTTGCCTACTGGTTCGGGTTCTTATACAGTCTATTGTAATGTTTTTAGATTTGGCTTGGGACCGGTATTGATGTAAGACGGTAGGGTGATTGCCTACGCATCTAGACAGTTGAAGGTGCACGAGAAGAATTATCCAGTGCATGATCTTGAGTTAGCTGCCATTGTTCATGCCTTGAAGATTTGGCGCCACTATTTGTATGGAGTGCAGTGCGAGATTTTCACCGACCATCGTAGTTTGCATTATCTGCTGAAGCAGAAGGACTTGAATTTTCGTCAGAGGAGATGGTTGTAGCTTCTCAAGGATTATTACCTCACCATTTTATATCATCCGGTGAAGGCCAATATGGTGGCTGATGCCCTAAGTCTCAGAGTAGAGAGTTTGGGGAGTCTAGCCCAACTTTCAGCAGCAGAGCGACCTTTGGCACGTGATGTTCAGGCGCTAGCAGGGCAGTTGGTGAGATTGGATTTGTCAGAGTCTCCTTGGGTATTAGCTAGCGTGGCTTCCAGGTCTTCTCTCTATGATCAGATTAGAGCACGCCAGAATGATGACCGGCTTCTTCAGGATAGGGTCCGTCAGGGTGATGCCATAGATGTGACTATTGGTGATGATGGGGGTCATGAAGATGCAGGTCCGTATTTGCGTGCCCAATGTAGATGTGCTTCGGGAGTTGATATTAGCAGAGGCGCATAGCTTGCGGTATTCCATCCATCCGGGTGCCGCGAAGATGTACCAGGATTTGAGATAGCATTATTCGTGGCGGCGGATGAAGAGAGATATTGTTGAGTATGTAGCCCGATGTCTCAACTACCAGCAGGTCAAGTATGAGAACCAGAGCCAGGTGGATTGCTTCAGAGGTTAGATATTCCGGAGTGGAAGTGGGAGCAGATCACCATGAACTTTGTAGTTGGGGTCCCACGGACTTCGAGGAGATTTGATGCTATATGGGTCATTGTGGATCTGCTGACCAAGTTCGCGCACTTCATTCTTGTCAGTACTACTTTCACTTCGGAGCGGTTAGTGAGATCTACATCAGAGAGATTGTCCGATTGCATGGGGTTCTAGTTTCTATCATTTCGGTCAGAGGTACTCAGTTCAAATCTCAGTTTTGGAGAGTTGTGCAACAGGAGTTAGGTACCCAGGTTGAGTTGAGCACATCATTTCATCCTCAGACCGACGGGCAGTCGGAGCGGACTATTCAGATCTTGGAGGACATGTTAAGGCTTGTGTCATTGATTTTAGGGGTTCATAGGACCAGTTTCTGCCACTGGCGGAGTTTGCTTATAATAATAGCTATCAGTCCAGTATCCAGATGGCTCCGTATGAGGCTTTATATGGTAGGAGGTGTAGATCTCTGATTGGTTGGTTTGAGCCGGGTGAAGCTAGGTTATTGGGAACAGACTTGGTTCAGGATGCATTGGATAAGGTGAAGTTGATTCATGAGCGACTTCGCACGGCGTAGACTGTTGATACCCAATTTTTCCTCAAATTATTTTAATATTTGCATATATACTCTCAAAATCACTTATATTCTCTCAAAATCACTTTTTATAATAATTGGTATTTTTTCATAATTGTTTCATATTATTATCAACCTATTTTCTAAATTATTCAGTACTTTGTATCCAATATTTATTCATAAATTACATTACAAATAATTTCAAAATATTTCCTAACTCAATATATCACTTTTAGTCCTATTAGGATTTAATTATTTCACAAGTTAGCCAATTTGGCATTATTTGGCCATAATAACAATAATTTTGCAACTATGGCATAAAATGTATATTTTATGCTATTTTAATTCAATAATTAGTCATTTTATATCTTTTATACTAGTTAATTACCTTAATTTCACCTATTTAGCCTCAATTTCATTTTATCTAATTATTAGCTATTTTTTATTAACTATTTACCTATTTAATTGGGTATTTAAAATTTAGCCTTTTTATTTAAATTATAACCTAATTTGGTCTAGTCCCAACCCCAATTAAAACCAGCCCAATACCCAACCCCAATCTCTAAAACCCACCCGACCCAACATCTGATTAAATCCTGGCCATTGATCAATTTTGATCAACGACCCAAAATCGCCCCTTCCTAATTTAACCCTAAAGACTACCCCCCTCCCATCCTCATTTCCCGGTCTCACTTCTCTCACAATCTCTCTAGTTCTCTCTAGAACCTTCTCGTCTCCTCCTCTCCAGTGGACTCTGTTCATCTCCTCCGGCCACCTCCCTTGCCGAAAGTTATGTCCTCTCATCGTCTCCTGGACCCTGCTTCACCCCATGCCGGTCTGATGATACCCTGAGGCCCTCAGGTGAACCTGGAGCGGTTCAACTCCTACCCATGGTCCCTCATGCCATTTTTCGGCCACCTCCGGCCGTTGAGTAAGATTGATGACTTCTCCGGCTAAAGCCGGTGACATTTTTAAGGTTTCTTGTTTTCTCTGGGTTCTCTGAAACCCTAACTCCTAATATTTTCCGATTTCCTTTAGATATGTTTTAGATCTATGTATATTATGAGTTTATTGTTGTTTTCCTCAAAGGTTTTTCCGATTTTCCTAAAATAACTCTTCATCTTCAACTAGGGTTTCTTGACCCCTTTTCAAAACGATTCCTCTTCTGATTTTAATTATTGCTCTATGATTCTAACTATGTTTAAACGTTTATTTAAGTTTTTTTCCCTTTTGTCTGACGTATTATGTTAAAATCCTAATTTTCTTGGTCTTAATCCTGGATTTTGAGTCTGTCCTTGATGATATGCTCGTTTAATTTGTATGAATGTCTGTTTCCCATGAACGTTTTGAGTTTTTCTGTGACTTTACTATATTTTGTTCATTAGGGTTTTTGATCCTTCTTTCCTCTACTCGTATCATGTTTATTCTATTATTTACTTTAGTCATTTACTATGTTCTATGCGAATCCCTGATTTTGTGTGATTTTTTTCCCTACTTTGCCATTCTTTCTTATGCTATGTTTGCTCCATTCAGTTGTAGTACTTTCCTTTGGTTAATATTACCTTCTAGTGGAATCCCTGATTCCCTGTGATTGGTATCCTCTGTTCTCAACTAATTTCAATCTTTAAAATATTCTCTTGCCTTATTTTATGGTTAATTATGCTGTCAACTAATTTTTAAGTATTTTCCTAAATTTGAATCTGTTGAACCTAGCCTCTATTACTTGTTGTATACTTGTGCTATGCTAAAACTGTTTCCTTATAAGTTAATTCAGCCTCATATGGTTTCATTCCTTATTTAGCACTACTTATTACCGTTTGAATCTTAACTCCTTGATTAAAGGAAGGTAAAGGAAGTCCTCGCAACTGATCTGGTACTAATTGGTATATTTCTATAATTACTGCTCAACTATTGTTTTTTTTACCTTATTCTTCTGCCTGTTTTAAAACTATAAGTACCTTAGTCTTTCATTAGCACAAGGACACGAACAAATTGGTTCAAAAAAATTCTCTCTTTCACAATCAAAACTATCTTTTGCTCTCTCTTTTCTTTGGTTGCTTACTACTGTTCTAAGTCAGCCGGCTGCAAGCCAAGGCTGACTACTCTACTCACTTGCTCTTCATTCTATGTTTACTGTCTTCTATACTGGTATGACCTTATTTAAATTCAAGTCCCAAAACCAACATGTTTCTTTTGTTACTTCAATTCTTCTTGTTTCTAGTTTGTTTTTACTTATGGTTCTGTAGTTCAACTTGCAATTAATATATCTATTTCCCTGCATTATCAGCCAATTTATGTACCCCTCTCCCTTAGACTCAACATGTTTATGAAATGTTATCCCTGACTTCAATTATGTTTCTCTAATTATTGACCTGAACCTTCTGTGGAAAACAACTTGTGTTTGGTTCTGTGTAAGCTTGAAATACATGCTACCTTAATCCCCTGAGTCCCCTCAGGGTTTTTCTGATTCTGAACCTATGTGTGACTCTGCCTACTGTATGCATACCCTTATGTGCTCTATACGTGTCCCCAATTCCTATTACCTTGTTTGTGGTTGCTGAACTTGTTTAGTTCCTAACTCTTAGTGTGATGTTGAACCTGTTCTGATTCTAAGGATGGTATTTTGCTTGTTACTGAATAACTTCCCTGTTGTTTTACAAAAACTATTTCAAACAAGTCTCTTTTTCAAATTATTTTTGTACTTAAACCTTTTCAAACTATATCAAGCACTTTCACTATATTCTTAGACCCCTTAGGTTCTGCCCCCTTCTGTGTGAGCATTGTCTTGGGACCCTTGAGCTCCCTCGGAACTTTGACACACAAGAGCTGGCCTTTTCACACTGCACTTACTCTACCCTGGCTATGAAATCTGGGTGTGAGCACTGCCCGGAGGGAACTCTGACACACCCGGATTATGAGAAAGGTTGTGAAACAAGACTTGGCATTGAGGACCTGGAGACTTGGGCCTATTATGAAGGCTCCCTATAGTTAACTTCTTGTTTTCTTATTTTAGTTATGTAATTCCTATTCAATGGCCTGTAATAATATTTGTAAATAACTCTGTGGCTGGATAGTGAAAAGGGAAGGACCTATGCATGTTGTAGTTTATTAAAGGGTAGAGATCATGTTTTAGGCTTTACTTGCTACCTGCGCAATAGAAATCATGTGTATGACTCATGTATACATGCATCAGAATTCATGTCATCTTAGGACCATGTATACTGTTTTCTTTTCAGCATATGCATCATCCTATCATTTAGAAAATTCTGTGTTAGAAACATGCTAATAACTGGCACACTATCATGTACACTTTAAAAAAATCATGTTCTAGGATAAATGTTAATACAAACCTGCTATTCATGTAAACCAGGTCTAATAATGTGGTAATATTGTGATACACTTAGAAATCCTGCCTAGGATAACAATACGCCACTAAACAAGTCATTCCTACTGCATCTCTTGAAAGTATGTTCAAATAAGGTAACTTCATGCACTTAGAAAATTCTGCATAGGAGTTCTGCATAAAAACTTTCTGCATCTCTATATGTACATATTAGATATCATGTTTTAGAACCTCATTTTGTGCCCAGGTTAATTACTGATTCATGAAAA
The DNA here is from genome assembly GCA_005239495.1 of Nicotiana undulata. NCBI lineage: Eukaryota > Viridiplantae > Streptophyta > Magnoliopsida > Solanales > Solanaceae > Nicotiana > Nicotiana undulata. Next base: position 27,483 of record ML250043.1, on the reverse strand, counting down.
GACCTAAAACTATTTTTACCATGTTCTAACAAACCAGTAATCGGTCTCGTAATATTGGCAACACCTAGAACTGCATGATATTAGGTATGACAACCTGAGGTTGTTATCTGCTCTGAATAATTGCTACACACCTAGGCAAGCCTTAGGCAATCAACTATAAATAAATAAAACCAGAACTGTCTTTATGATTGTGTTTAACTGACAACATGTTAAAATCAGTAGGCAAGCCTGATTAGGACTTCCTCTCTAAGTTATGTAATAAATCTGAATTTGCTATTATCACTTAGACATCATGTTTAGGATCTGAATCTGGACCTTAGTTGTGTATGAGACATGCTGCTTATGTGCACTGTTTGTGGAGGTCTTTGAGCCTTTTTCCTGTTTATGTGCTACCCCTTATCTGCAGTCCTACTTGTTCATTATATGTCGCACTAGCAATTTTACCTTTAAAACCTGAGGTTCTGCCTAGAAATTCCCCCTTTTATAGGATAAGAGTCCTAAATTCCTCCGGGACTGATAGGAAGGGACGGGTAACAGCATGCAATAGAGGTCGTGACCATCACGCGCTTAGTTACCTTCACGGGGTGGGAAAGGGTAGATATGGATATGGATACGGGGGAATAGAGATGGGCTGAGTGCCCTCAACTAGCTCAATACAAAAATCAATATCCCTGTCGGGTGGGTACCAGTCTAAAATCCCATAGAAACCTTACTCTGTTATACTGATGCATGCATCATGGTCAAACCTAGCCAGGCTAAAGTGTTGTCCGCACAATAGCTTTTAAGATAGCTTTGTCCAAAAGTCCACTGGGATTCTCTAAACCGAAACGGACATCATCACGTTATGTGCATTTATTTGGAGAACTAAATGCTTCATGCTAGTTTTTGATGTTAAATAGTCGAGTCTGGTGGGGGTAAGGGTCTAACCTTGTTTGCCTTGCAGAAATATGAGGCACGAAGTCCCCAGATTCAGCATGGTCGCCAACATCCACCCAAGATTGCTAAACTGGTGAGAGGACTTACATTCTAGTGACAAAACCCTCGTCAGAAAATATCTGGATAATCTACCATCTCTCCTGGAGGTCCAGCCTAACAACATGATAATAGAGGTTGCTACCTTGTTTTGGGATTATGAAAGGGCTGTGTTCCGCTTCGGGGACATTGAAATGACACCTTTGCTAGAAGAGATAGGAGGACTGGCCGGCCTAGTTTGGGAAACCCCGGGTTTGCTAATGCCTGAGAACCGCACAGGCAAGGGTTTCCTAAAAATGATGGGTTTGAAGAAGAATGCAGAAATGGTATGCTTGAAAGAATTGTACATCCCTTTTGACTATTTGTACGAAAGGTACGGTCACAGCAAATCATACCGTACCTACCATGATGAGTTCGCCATTACATCCTTGGGACACATCCATCGTAGGGTATTCGTCTTCATGTTTTGCTTCTTGGGTCTGATCGTGTTTCCAATGAAGAAAGAGAGAATCCATACTAGGATGGCTATGGTAACCAAGACCCTAATGGAGGGGATTGGTGGGCAGACTTTTAGCATTGTACACATGATCATTGCAGACATATACCGAGCCTTGGAGAAATGTCAACGAGGAGCGAGACACTTCGAAGGCTGCAATCTACTACTTCAGCTTTGGCTCATGGAACATCTCCAAAAGGGAGAATACCGATAAGAAATTCATCGAAGGGTCTGGGATGACCACATTTCTTTCCACCATCCAAAGCGAATGAATTACATCCCCGACATGTGTTTCTCAGCCTGAGAATGCCAAAGGATGGGTTGAGCTCTTTGATAATCTGACTGAAGAACATGTTCAATGGATGTTTGAGTGGTTTCCGACAGAGGAGTTCATCGCCTGGTCTAGAGATGCACCGTTCCTCATACTGATTGGTCTAAGAGGAACATACCCTCATGTCCCTCTTCGAGTTATGAGGCAAGAAGGTAGGAAGCAAGTCATACCCAGGGTCGACAAGATGAACCATCTTCGAGCCGTTTTCCAAAATGATGATAGTCCTCACAAGTGTCAATCTCAGCACATGTGGCACTGTAAGATTGTGATGGAGAAAGACACCATTGAGCCAGACAGATATCACGCTGGTTGCAGCCCCTTCTATTCTGGTTGGTTGGAAGATAATTGGGATGGTCTGTGCAAGCCAGGTTCGTTCAAGGCCACAGGGTTATAGATGAAAAGACCGAGGCGCAAGTCAAATACAACCAGTTGCGCAAAAGGATACGGGAATGCGAGAGCGAACGCCACGAGATACATGAGGTCAACAAGAAGCTGATTGAGGAATGGAAGGACATGGATATCAGTACCAACAAAAGGCTGGGGTATTTGGAGCGAGGCATAGTAGAACTGGAGGGAAAATTCCTCAAAAGGGTCGAAGACTGTCAAAAGGCAGAAGGGACCGAAAGTGGACATCTAGCCAGAGCATACCTGTTACTGGGACTTCGCGAGTTGGGGAAGTTGTTCGAGGGAAGCAAGAATGCCGAGTCTGGGGAAGGTCCCTCTGGGACCAAGTAGATAGGAATGTCTTTCTTTTACTTTATCAATGTAATGAGGCCAATGGCCATTAGTGACCTTTACTTCCTATTTATTTAGTGTCGTTTTGGGATTTGTCTATTTTCTTATTAATAAAATGAGGCATTTAGCATTCTAAGTTCTCCGAATCAATTTGTCGCTAGGCCTACCTCGGGCACAAAGAGGTTCCCCAAATTAGGACGCACTTTACATTCCCACACTGTGTGTTTCAATATTGCAATATTTTCTCATAATCCGCACTGAATTGGCTACCTTTTGTTTTTGTTTTGTTTCTTCCTTTATTTATTCCCTTCCCCAAAGGTTAGTTCATGCACTCTGGCATCATCATCCTATATCACATGATCCAGGGGCCCTCCACCCACTCCTCCTCCTAGTCCTCCTAAAGTCAAGAACAAGGGCAAGGATAAAATGGAAGATTCAAGCAACATCAGAAAGGAGAACACAGCTGAACGGGTAGAGGCCACTGATGGCCAGGGTATTCGGGTTCCTAATGAGAATATGTCACAGCTTGAACAGAAATTACTGAAATTCCAAGAAGAACTTGATCAAGTTCGAAATTTGGCAAACATGTCATTCTCCCTCAACATCCCAGATGTCACCCTCCCAACATTCAAAATCCTACGCCTCCACAAAATATACCAAGACAGCAGACTCATCCCACACCTCACCGTCACGCCACTCCAGCAAAGAACCAAACTCTCCCAACGCAATGCAATACCTTCCATACCCCAAATAACACTCCACTACTTATCCCAGAACCTCAGAACTCCATAAATGACCATTTCCACACCCATGCATCAGGCCTCTATAACAATCCTATCTATGTGGAGATCATGCCTCACTCCACTACACCTATCCCATACACACCTGAGTCTGATGAAAAGGATCTGCTTATCAAGAACTTGGCCGAGGAACTTAGGAAGCTGACCAGCCGGGTTTAAGGCGTTGAGAGAATCAAGGGAGTCGAAGGGCTGAATTATGAAGCCTCTGCATACATCCTAATGTCAAACTACCTGAGGGATACAACCCTCCTAAGTTCATAATGTTTGACGGTACAGGTGATCCCAGGGCCCATCTGAGGACTTGTTGTGACAAGCTGGTTGGAGTAGGGAAGGATGAAAGGATCTGCATAAAGCTGTTCATGAGGAGTTTGAAAGGAGATGCATTGTCTTAGTACATCAGCCAAGATCCCAAGAAGTGGCCAAATTGGGTGAGCATGGCATCTGACTTTATGGACAGATTCAAATTTAATACAGAAAACGCACCAGACGTGTTCTACATCCAAAATTTGAAAAAGAAGCCCACAGAGACATTTCGCGAGTATGCTACTCGCTGGAGGTCCGAAGCTGCTAAGGTCAGACCCACCTTAGAGGAGGAACAGATGAACAAGTTCTTCGTCCGGGCTCAGGACCCGCAGTACTATGAACTGTTAATGATGATTGAGAACCACAAATAATCCGATATTATCAAGCTGGGAGAAAGGATCGAAGAAGATATTAAAAGTGGCATGGTCACGAATTTTGAAGCCTTGCAAGCTACAAATAAGGCTTTACAGTCCGGTGGTGTGTCCAAGAAAAGGGACGTAGGAGCCGTGATGGTTGCACAAAGAGCCAAATCCCCACTCAAATACCAAACTTACCCAACATCCCCACTCACATATCAACCAACCCCAAATTATCAAGCACCATCACCCTCATACCAAGCTCCACCACCAACTTATCAATCATCTCCACCACATACATATCAACCTACTTCACCCAGATACTCCCAACCCGCTCTTGTCTACCACACTTATAATTCTCAACCATCCCATTATCAATCACCCCCCGTACGCCAAAACTTTCCCTGACCTCGACCTAATTTTGATCGCAGACCTCCAAAACAATATACCGCCATCGCTGAACCTATCAACCAGCTATATGAGAAGCTCAAGGCTGCTGGTTATGTCACACCCATCCCTGTTGCAACCCCTGAAAATCCTTCTCAGTGGATTAATCCAAAAAAGTCTTGTGCATACCACTCTGGCATGAAAGGGCACACCGTTGATGAATGTCGCTCTTTGAAAGACAAGATACAGTCCTTGATTACTAACAAGATCGTTGTGGCAAAGAAGCCCGCTCCGAACGTCCGTAACAATCCTCTGCCAGACCATAAGGGTGGAGGTATCCACATGATTGAAATAGAAGATGACTGGGATTCCGAGAGATCGATCGGGTTGATCGTAGAAGGCGATAACCCAAAGAAACCAGCAATTACTCTCAATCAAATCATAGTCCAGATTCAACCGTCAGAGGATGCCGAGGTAAATATGTCTATATCCCTTGAATTTGAAGCAGCGCCACCCGCAAAGACACCCGTACCAATTGAGGTTGAATTTGTGTCTCCGGCAAATGCACCCGCACCATTTGAGGTTGCAGTCTTGCCACCCCGGGCACATGTTCCATTCAAAGTGAGGATAGCCACGCCGATCCCGGTGGCGATGTCAACCACGCCACCCTTCTATAAAATGGTTGTACCCTAGGACTATACAGCCAAGGCGAGAAGGAAGAGTAAGGTCAAGACTGAAGAAGCTATCGCAGCACAGGGTATGACAAGAACAGGTAGAGTCTATACCCCTGAACATCTGGCCGAATCAAGTAAGCAGGCTTCCAATCGGCCTCCCCTTATTGAGACAGGCCCGGACAACCTTTGGAGGAAAGTACAGGCCAAGGAGTACTTGGTCATTGACCAGTTGAACAAGACGCCAGCACAAATATCCATTCTCTCTTTGCTGCAGAATTCTGAGACGCACAGGAGTGCTTTCTTGAAGCTGTTGAACGAAGCATATGTGCCTAACAATATCACTAGAGGGGAAATGGACAATATGGTAGGCCAAGTGTTGGAAATCCATAAGATCACCTTTCATGAGGACGGGTTGCCACCTGAAGGGATGGGTCACAACAAAGCACTACACATCACCGTGAAATGCGAAGATTATTTCATCACCAGAATCCTGATCGATGGAGGATCCAGTCTTAACATTTGTCCGCTGATAACACTCAAGAAACTGGGTAAAGGGTTGCATGAGATAAAGGATGGATCAATCAATGTAAAGGCTTTTGATGGTTCTCAGAGGTCCACCATTGGTGAGATCAGTCTGTGCCTGCAAATGGGACCAACTTGGTTCGAGGTCGACTTCCAAGTGATTGATGTACCAGCGTCCTACAACTTGATATTAGGACGACCATGGATCCATGCTGCTGGGGCTGTAACATCAACACTGCATCAGGCAGTGAAGTTCAAATGGAATCACCAGGAAGTGATTATTCATGACGACGGTAGCAACCCTATTTACAGTCGTCAGACTATTCCGGCAATCGAGGGAAAAAGGAAGCTAGGTGGAGAAACATACCACCACATTGAACGGGTCAATGCTATCGACAAAGACAAATGGTGGGATAGAAAAATCGAAAGCATACTAAGCTGGAGCGGGTACGAGCCTGGCAAAGGGCTTGGCAAGAACCTCCAAGGAATCTCTAAACCCATAAAGCTCAAGAAACATGGTACTACTTTCGGTTTGGGATATGAGTACACCTGAGAAGAATTCAATAGCTGATCTCCACCATGGCGCGGTCCTTACTACCCACTAGAGCAGTCAATACCACATCTTGAGCAGACCTTTCAGCAAGCTGGCATTATTTATGGGACAGACGAAGAGGAAGCACTCGCCGCACTGAGGAACTTATTCCTAGAGGATGATGACATGGACTGTTGTGCTATTCTCGAGGAGGAGGGGGAGGAAGGCCCTTCCATACAGGTTGTGAATAGAGGAGCATATCTCAAGAATTGGGCCATCAGGACAACCAAAGCCTGACGAGCCTCGGGGTAGCAAGGCTAAAACAAGCGTTATTCATTGTTTTTCTTTACTAAGTGATTTCCTTTTCGCATTTTTATTCCTGCAATAAGATCTTCAAATATTCAAAACAATTATTCAATTTATCAAAAGCATTTAATTTTCTTATCAATCAATATTTATTGCTATCATTTTTCTCTCATTACTTTACCTATACAGCATTACTATTACCTGTCTTGACGAACCAATGACTGTGACATGCAACAAGACAACGCAACAAATGACCATTGATTTAGAGGAAAATGACATACCAGACGAGATTGTTAAAGAAGTTGAGAATTTTGAGAACAGACCTAAGTCCAACCTGGACGAGACCGAAGTTGTCAACTTGGGAGACTCAGAAAATGTCAAGGAAACACGAATCAGCATTCATCTGTCGCCATCAGAAAAGAAAGAATACACAAAATTTCTAAAGGAATATGAGGACATATTCGCCTAGTCGTACGATGACATGACTGGTCTGAGTACATCTATTGTGGCTCACAAACTGCCAACCAATCCAATGTGTCCACCAGTCAAGCAAAAGCTCAGAAAGCCTGATATTAGCTTGAAAATCAAGGAAGAAGTTACCAAGTAGATCAACGCCAAAGTTCTCAAGGTAGTTGAATACCCGACCTGGTTAGCTAACAATGTATAGTGCCAAAGAAATATGGAAAGGTCAGAGTCTGTGTTGACTACCGGGACCTCAACCGGGCCAGTCCGAAAGACGACTTCCCTTTGCCAAACATACACATCCTGATTGACAATTGCGCTAAGCATGAGCTATAGTCATTTGTGGATTGCTTCGCTAGTTATCATCAGATCTGGATGGATGAGGAAGACGCTGATAAAACGGCTTTCATTACGCCATGGAGAGTATACTGCTACAAGATGATTCCATTCGGCCTGAATAATGCAGGGGCCACATACATGAGGGCCATGACCACTATCTTCCATGATATGATACACAATGCGATCGAGGTATACGTGGATGATGTTATTATCAAATCCAAGAAAGTCGATGATCACATAGCATACTTGAGGAAGTTCTTCAATAGGTTGCAAAAATACAATTTGAAGTTGAATCCCGCGAAGTGTGCATTCGGGGTTCCTGCTGGGAAGCTGCTTGGGTTTATTGTGAGTCGTCGAGGGATGGAACTAGATCCATCAAAGGTCAAAGCCATTCAAGAACTACCACCGCCAAGGAACAAGAAAGATGTGATGAGTTTCTTAGGAAGGCTTAATTACATCAGCCGATTCATAGCACAGTCTACAGTTATCTCTGAGTTGATCTTCAAGATGCTGAAGAAAGATGCTGCAACCAAGTGGACTGATGATTGTCAAAGGGCTTTTGACAGAATTAAGGAATACCTGTCAACACCACTAGTCCTAGTACCGCCTGATCCAGGTAGACCTTTGCTACTCTACCTTGCACTATTAGATGGAGCCTTCGGCTGCGTTCTGGGGTAGCACGACGAAACAGGAAGAAAGGAGCAAGCTATTTATTATCTCAGCAAGAAGTTCACTCCGTACGAGGCTCGGTACTCTCTATTGGAACGCACCTGCTGCACTTTGACTTGGGTAGCTCAGAAGCTGAGGCACTATTTCTATGCCTATACTACATATCTCATATTGAGAATGTATCCATTAAAGTACATCTTTCAGAAGACCATGCCCACTGGCAAGCTAGCCAAGTGGAAAATCTTGCTGAGTGAGTTCGATATTATCTATGTGACTCAAAAAGCGGTAAAGGGACAAGCACTGGCAGATCACCTTGCTGAGAACCTCGTGGATGGATAGTACGAACCTCTAAAATGTATTTTCCCGATGAAGAGGTATCATTCATAGGAGAGGACATTGCTGAATCTGATGATGGGTGGAGGACGTTTTTCGATGGAGCGGCGAACTTCAAGGGAGTTGTCATTGGAGTAGTCCTAATATCAGAAACCGGTCAGCATTATCTGGTATCTGCCACACTCAAATTCCCCTGCACCAACAACATGGCTGAATATGAGGCCTGCATCTTAGGGCTTAAAATGGCCATTGACATGAACGTTCAAGAGTTGCTAGTGATTGGTGATTCTGACCTATTGGTACATTGGTGATTCTGACCTATTGGTACATTAGGTACCAAAAATTCCAAGATACTGTCGTATCTGCATCACGTGCAGGAATTAAGGAAGAGGTTCACGAAGATAGAATTTTGGCATGTTCCCAGAATTCAAAATGAGTTCGCCGATGCATTACCTACTTTGTCCTCAATGATCCAGCATCCGGACAAGAATTTCATTGATCCTATTCCAGTGAAGATCCATAATAAACCAGCTTACTGTGCCCATGTCAAAGAAGAAGCAGACGGGAAGCCTTGGTTTCATGACATCAAAGAATACTTATCAAAAGGGGAGTACCCAGAGCTCGCAAATCCTACAAAAAAACGCACACTTCGGAGACTATCCAACAACTTCTTTCACAAGAGGAGGAATCATGTATAGGAGGACTCCCAATTTGGGATTATTAAGATGTGTAGACGCAAAGGAAGCATCCAAGCTACTAGAGGAAATTCATGCTGGGACCTGCGGTCCACATATGAACAGTTTTGTCTTGGCAAAGAGGATACTCCGGGCTGGTTAATTTTGGATGACTATGGAAATGGATTTCATTCAGTATGTCCGAAAATGCCACCGGTGTCAAATACATGCAGACATGATAAAGGTACCTCCAAACGAGCTCAATGCAACAAGCTCACCCTGGTTGTTCGCCGCCTGGGGCATGGATGTTATTGGACCGATCGAGCATGACACCTCTAATGGACACAGGTTCATCCTAGTAGCCATCAATTATTTCACCAAGTGGGTCGAAGCAGCATCTTACAAAGCAGTGACTAAGAAAGTCATGGCCGACATTGTCCGCGACCGTGTTTTTTGCCGGTTCGGAATTCCAGAATCAATCGTTACTGATAATGGTTCCAACCTCAACAGTGACTTGATGAAATCTATGTGGGAGAATTTCAAAATCAAACACAAGAACTCCACAGCTTACAAACCTCAGATGAATGGAGCTATAGAAGCCGCTAACAAAAATATCAAGAAGATATTGAGTAAAATGATAGAGAAGCATAAGCAGTGGCACGAGAAACTATCATTCTCCTTACTGGGATATCGCACCATGGTCCGCACATCGATAGGGGAAACTCCATATATGCTGGTTTACGGTACAGAGGTTGTTATTCCCGCTGAGGTAGAAATTTCTTCCCTAAGGATCATACAAGAAGCTGAGCTCAGTGATGCAAAGTGGGTAAAGAATCATTATGAGAAGTTGGCCCTCATAGACGGAAAGAGAATGAATGCAGTCTGCCATGGTCAACTCTACTAGAATAGAATGACCAGGGCCTTCAATAAGAAAGTCAAGCCGAGGCAGTTCACACTGGGGCAACTGGTGTTAAAGAAAATCTTCCCACATCAAGACGAAGCCAAAGGGAAGTTCTCTCCCAACTGACAAGGTCCATATATGGTTCATCGAGTTTTGACAGGAGGAGCTCTTATACTCGCAGAAATGGACGGAGAAGTATGGCCAAAACCAATCAATTTAGATGCAGTCAAGCGCTACTATGTGTAATTCTTTATACTTTATCAATGATGTAAATTGAACTACGCCTGACCTGATTCTCGTTTAAGAGGGGATACGCAGGCAGCCCTATGGGTTCAGTCATAATTCAATAACCTTTTCATTCCCCCCCCCCCCCCCCCCC
>ML250043.1:0-16978 GCA_005239495.1 Nicotiana undulata | reverse complement strand
CCCCTTTGGGGTTTAGCCTAAATCAAAAAACCTTTTCTCTCCCCCCCCCCCCCCCCGCAATTGGAAGCTGGGGCAGAATTTTGAGGAGGACCCTCAAAATTCCGAAGCAAGTACAGCCAATCGCCACATGAGCAACAGTCAGAGGCATCGACCCATCAAACTGGGGCAGAATTTTGAGAAGGACCCTAAAAATTCCGTAGCATAAGAGGTTGCAATGTCTCGAATCGTGTCACGGTTGTCGGTTCATCCAAAATAATTATTTTAAATTACACGTTATGTTATACTTTTACAAAATCATGCATGTTTGTTCCTGAAACATCTTTGTTTAGCAACGCTGCCCCAATGAAATAAACCATATCATCAAATCAAGCCGAACAAATCAAGCAAAGTCAGCGGGGATACGAACTAACCTTCCCCTTACAAAACTCATGATCTTTCTTTGGATGCAGGCACTAAGGTTGCAAAATCCCCAAACGTATTGTCCGCCTAGGGGACAAACGATGTTCAAAATACGACTCTCAAAACTGTTGCACTTGCCGACGTTCGCACATGCCTTTAATGCTCTGCAGTCACAATGCCGCAATTTATCACCAACTAAGAATTCCCACAGTCATTTTATTTCTTGCATAAGGCTACCTTTCTGCCATTTGAGATTAAACGATGTCTCCCTCTGCATTCGCATCTCTGCATAAGGCTACCATTCTGCCTTCCAACTTGCATAAGGCTACCATTCTGCCTTCCGAGGTTAAGCTCTACCTCCATATGCATCGCATAAGGCTACCATTATGCCTTCCAACTTGCATAAGGCTACCATTCTGCCTTCCGAGGTTAAGCTCTACCTCCATCTGCATCGCATAAGGCTACCAGTCTTCCTTCCAACTTGCATAAGGCTACCATTCTGCCTTCCGAGGTTAATCTCTACTTCCACCTGCATTTGCATAAGGCTACCATTCTGCCTTCAACTCGCATAAGGCTGCTATTCTGCCTTCTAATTTGCATAAGGCTACTATTCTGCCTTCCATCTTCACAAGTCTACCATTCTGCCTTCCGAGGTTAAGCTCTACCTCCACCTGCATTTGCATAAGGCTACCATTCTGCCTTCCAAGGGTAAGCTCTGCCTCCAACTTACTTTTCCAAACTAACCGTTGTCTCAAAAACTATTTACTTCTCTTTCCTTTTGGGCTAAGCTCTGCCCTTTCAATACGTAAGACTAAGCTCTGTCTTGTCAACATCACACTATTGCATCTTCATGGTCTGAAATATCGCCAACTTATCCAAAGGCGTCATCGTTCGAAGGCACCATCTTCATGGCTCGAGAAGACCATGTCATGGCCTGAGGATCTATTTTAATCATTTGAATATCATTATTCAAAGGTGTCATGGTTCGGAGGCACCATCCTCATGGCCCGAGAACATCATTTCATGTCCTGTGAATCCTGCATCAAGCAAGCCATGGCCCAGGACATCATGGTCTGAGGACGTCATCCTTAACCGTCCGAAGACAACATTCATAGTCCGACGGGAACCTGCATCATGTTTTAATTACGCACAATATATGCTGGTACCGTATTTGCAGGTAATCCGTCAATCAACGATCGTCCTGGAAGGAGCGGTCCCGCTCCAGTTCTCCTAACCATCCTCGTAAGTTATTTACTCACCTAACCCCATACATTGTGTCCATTCTTGTAAAACTTCATCGGTATACTTCGACGATGACGCATGAACTACATACGGTCTAATTCCTGTAAAACTAGGGATATGTAGGCAACTCAGAAACCAGGGTTACGAACTGTTTCGCTCGGTCAAAATTGGCCATCATATCTTTACCCGACAACTCTTTCATCCTTCCCGGGTAAAGAGGGGAAGCTGTTGATACCCAACGTTTTCTCAAATTATTTTAAAATTTGCATATATACTCTCAAAATCACTTTTTATAATAATTGATATTTTTCAATAATTTTTTCATATTATTATCAACCTATTTTCTAAATTATTCAGTACTTTGTATCCAATATTTATTCATAAATTACATTACAAATAATTTCAAAATATTACCTAACTCAATATATCACTTTTAGTCCTATTAGGATTTAATTATTTCACAAGTTAGCCAATTTGGCCATAATTACAATAATTTTGCAACTATGGCCTAATTGTACATTTTATGCTATTTTAATTCAATAATTAGTCATTTTATAACTTTTATACTAGTTAATTACCTTAATTTCACCTATTTTTCCTCGATTTAATTTTATCTAATTATTAGCTATTTTTTATTAATTATTTACTTATGTAATTGGGTATTTAACAATTAGCCTTTTTTATTTAAATTGTAACCTAATTTGGTCTAGTCCCAACCCCAATTAAAACCAGCCCAATTACACAACCCAATACCCAAACCCAATCTCTAAAACCCAGCCGACCCAACGTCTGATTGAATCTTGGTTGTTGATCAATTTTGATCAACGGCCCAAAATCGCCCCTTCCTAATTTAACCCTAAAGACTACCCCCCCCCCCTCCCATCCTCATTTTCCCGGTCTCACTTCTCTCACAATCTCTCTAGTTCTCTCTGGTTCTCTCGAGAACCTTCTTGTCTCCTCCTCTCCGGTGGAGTCTGTTCATCTCCTTCGGCCACCTCCCTTGCCGGAAGTTATGTCCTCTCATCATATCCTGGCCCCTGCTTCACCCCATGCCGGTCTGATGATACCCTGAGGCCCTTAGGTGAACCTGGAGCGGTTCAACTCCTACCCATGGTCCCTCATGCCATTTTTCGGCCACCTCCGGTCGTTTGAGTAAGATCGATGACTTCTCCGGCTAAAGCCAGTGACATTTTTAAGGTTTCTTGTTTTCTATGGGTTCTCTGAAACCCTAACTCCTATGATTTTTCGATTTCTTTTAGATCTGTTTTAGATCTATTTATATTATGAGTTCATTGTTGTTTTCCTTAAAGGTTTTTCCGATTTCCCAAAAATAACTCTTCATCTTGAACTAGGGTTTCTTGACCCCTTTTCAAAACGATTCTTCTTCTGATTTTAATTGTTGCTCTATGATTCTTACTATGTTTAAACGTTTATTTAAGATTTTTCCCTTTTGTCTGACTTATTATGTTAAAATCATAAGTTTCTTGGTCTTAATCCTGGATTTTGAGTATGTCTTTGATGATATGCTTGTTTAATTTGTATGAATGCATGTTTCCCACGAACGTTCTGAGTTTTTCTATGACTTTACTATATTTTGTTCATTAGGGTTTCTGATCCTTGTTTCCTCTGCTCGTATCATGTTTATTCTATTATTTCTCTTAGTCATTTACTATGTTCTATGTGAATCCCTGATTTTGTGTGATTGTTTTACCCTGTTTTGCCTATTCTTGCTTATGCTATGTTTTCTCCGTTCAGTAGTAGTACTTTCCTTTGGTTAATATTACCTTCTAGCAAAATTCCTGATTCCCTGTGATTGGTATCCTCTGTTCTCAACTGATTTCAATCTTTAAAATATTCTCTTGCCTTATTTTATGGTTAATTATGATGTCAACTAATTCTTAAGTATTTTTCTTTAATTAGAATTTGTTGAACCTAGCCTCTATTACATGTTGTATACTTGTGCTATGCTAAAACTGTTTCCTTATATGTTAATTTAGCCTCATATGGTTTCATTCCTTATTTAGCACTACTTATTACCGTTTGAATCTTAACTCCTTGATTAAAGGAAGCCCTCGCAACTGATCTGATACTAATTGGTATATTTATATAATTACTGCTGAATTATTATTTTTTTACCTTATTATTCTGCCTGTTTTAAAACTATAAGTACCTTAGTCTTTCATTAGCACAAGGTCACGAACAAATTGGTTCAAAAAAACTCTCTCTTTCACAATCAAAACTATCTTCTGCTCTCTCTTTTCTTTGGTTGCTTACTACTATTCTAAGTCAGCCGGCAGCAAGCCAAGGCTGACTACTATACTCACTTGCTCTTCATTCTGTGTTTACTGTCTTCTATACTGGTATGTCCTGATTTAAATTCATGTCCCAAAAACAACATGTTTCTTCTGTTACTTCAATTCTTCTTGTTTCTAGTTTGTTTTTACTTATGGTTCTATAGTTCAACTTGCAATTAATATGTCTATTTCCCTGCATTATCACCCAAGTTATGTACCCCTTTCCCTTAGACTCAGCATGTTTATGAAATGTTATCCCTGACTTCAATTATGTTTCTCTGATTATTGACCTGAACCTTCTGTGGCAAACAACTTGTGCTTGGTTCTGTGTAAGCTTGAAATACATGCTACCTTAATCCCCTGAGTCCCCTCGGGATTTTTCTGATTCTGAACCTATGTGTGACTCTGCCTACTGTATGCATACCCTTATGTGCTCTATACGTGTCCCCAATTCCTATTACCCTGTTTGTGGTTGCTGAACTTGTTTAGTTCCTGACTCTTGGTGTGATGTTGAACTTGTTCTGATTCTAAGGATGGTATGTTGCTTGTTACGGAATAACTTCCCTATTGTTTTACAAAAACTATTTCAAACAAGTCTCTTTTTCAAATTATTTTCTTACTTAAACCTTTTCAAACTATATCAAGCACTTTCACTATATTCTTAGACCCCTTAGGTTATGCTCCCTTCTGTGTGAGCATTGCCTTAGGACCCTTGAGCTCCCTCGGAACTTTGACACATAAGAGCTGGCATTTCCACACTGCACTTACTCTACCTTGGCTATGAAATCTGGGTGTGAGCACTGCTCGGGATCCTTTGAGGTCCTTAGGGAACTCTGACACACCCGGATTATGAGAAAGGTTGTGAAACAAGACTTGGCATTGAGGACCCTGAGACTTGGGCCTATTATGAAGGCTCTCTATAGTTAACTTCTTGTTTTCTTATTTTAGTTATGTAATTCCTATTCAATGGCCTGTAATAATATTTGTAAACAACTCTGGGGCTGGATAGTGAAAAGGGAAGGGCGATATGCATGTTGTAGTTTATTAAAAGGTTGAGATCATGTTTTAGGCTTTACTTGCTACCTGCACAATAGAAATCCTGTGTAGGACTCATGTATACATGCATCAAAATTCATGTCATCTTAGGACCATGTATATTGTTTTCTTTTCAGCATATGCATCATCCTATCATTTAGAAAATTCTGTGTTAGAAACATGCTAATAACCGGCACACTATCATGTACACTTAAAAAAAATCATGTTCTCGGATAAACGTTAATACAAACCTGCTATTCATGTAAATAAGGTCTAATAATGTGGTAATATTGTGATACATGTAGAAATCCTGCATAGGATAAAAATACGCCACTAAACAAGTCATTCCTGCTACATCTCTTGAAAGTATGTTCAAATAAGGTAACTTCATGCACTTAGAAAATCCTGCCTAGGAGTTCTACATACAAACTTTCTGCATCTCTATATGTACATATTAGATATCATGTTTTAGAACCTCATTCTGCGCCCAGGTTAATTACTGATGCATGAAAAGACCTAAAATTATTTTTACCATGTTCTAACAAACCAGTAATCGGTCTCTTAATATTGGCAACACCTAGAACTGCATGATATTAGGTATGACAACCTGAGGTTGTTATCTGCTCTGAATAATTGCTACACACCTAGGCAAGCCTTAGACAATCAACTATAAATAAATAAAACCACAACTGTCTTTATGATTGTGTTTAACTGACAACATGTTAAAATCAGTAGGCAAGCCTGATTAGGACTTCCTCTCTGAGTTATGTAATAAATCTGAATCTGCTATTTTCACTTAGACATCATGTTTAGGATCTAAATCTGGACCTTAGTTGTGTATGAGACATGCTGTTTATGTGCACTGTCTGTGGAGGTCTTTGAGCCTTTTTCCTTTTTATGTGCTACCCCTTATCTGCAGTCCTACTTGTTCATTATATGTTGCCCTAGCAATTTTACCTTTAAAACCTGAGGGTCTGCCTAGAAATTCCCCCTTTTATAGGATAGGAGTCCTAAATTCCTCCGGGACTGATAGGAAGGGACGGGTAACAGCATGCTATAGAGGTTGTGACCAACACGCGCTTAGTTACCTTCACGGGGTGGGAAAGGGTAGTTATGGATATGATGACCGGTGCGCTAATATCACATGTAGCCCCTCTTCGAAGAGTGTCATACCGGGTATTGCATTGATGTGATCCCTATTATAAGCAAACCTAGGATATCCCTTTATTTTCATAAATGTGTTCAGATTGTAATCCTTTCAAAGGCTAGCTTTTTTCATTAATTGTTTTTCAAACCTCTGTACTTAGACTTAAATCCCCCATTTATTTGAGCCCTACTTGTTTATTTGCTGTACAAATTCACCAAAGTTGTTTGGCCAGGAACCACACTTGTGGATCCTGAGGGGTGCCTAACACCTTCCCCTTAGGATAATTTCAAGCCCTTACCCTGTCTCTGGTTATCAACGTAGTTATAAATGAACCCCCCTAGGTGCCCTATCACACCTTAAAAATCGTTAGGTGGCGACTCTTCAAAAATGCAAGACCCCTTTCCCAAAAGGAATGAGTTGTCTCAACCAATGTCATAAACCCGTTTCGCGAGAAAAAGGGGGTGCGACACAATCTAGGCAGAAGAGTTATGTGGACCGAAAGGTCCGGGATGTGTCTTTTATGGAGGGAGAGAAGGTATTGCTGAAGGTGTCACCCATGAAGGGTGTTATGAGGTTCGAAAAGAGGGGAAATATGATTCCACGGTTCAATGGACCTTTTGAGGTGCTTAAGAGGATTGGGGAGGTATAGACTTGCTTTTACACCCAGCTTATAGAGTGTTCATCCGGTTTTTCATGTGTCGATGCTCCGAAAGTATATTGGTGACCCATCTCATGTTGTAGACTTCAGCACAGTGCAGCTGGAGGGTGATATGTCATATGAGGTAGATCTGGTGGCTATTTTGGGTCGTCAGGTCAGAAAGCTGAGGTCTAAGGATATAGCTTCAGTGAAGGTGTAGTGGAGAGGGCAACCGGTGGAGGAGGCCACTTGGGAGACCGAGCGAGAGATGCGGAGTAGATATCCTCACTTGTTTGAGACTCCAGGTATGTTTCTAGGCTCGTTTGAGGACGGACGTTTGTTTAAGAGCGGGAAAATGTAATGACCCGGCCAGTCATTCTGTAGAAATTGCACTGTTATACCTGTTTTTGCTTGGTTATGCATTGCTTAGTACGTTCATGATGTGTCGGTGTCGGTTGTTTCAGGTTCGGAGTGTTCAGAGAGAATTGAGACACTTAGTCTCTTTAAGTAGCCTGATAGTTGGAAAAGTCAACTAGGAGTTGACTTATTGGTAAACGATCTCGGAATGAGGATTTTATGGCTCGGATAACTTCGTTAGGTTATTTGGGACTTAGGAGTGTGTTCAGAATGTATTTTCAATGTCCGGTGTAGAATTAGGCTTGAATTGCCGAAAGTTGGTTTTTGGTGATTTCTGGTCGGCAGTAGAAAATAGGCTTCGGAATGGAATTCCGGAAGTTGGGGCAGGTTCATAATGTCAATTTGGATATGTGTGCAAATTTTCAGGTCAATCACAGGTGTTTTGGATGGTTTCGTCATCGTTGGTGGAATTTAGAAATTTCAAAGTTCATAGGCTTGAATTCGAGGTGATTTTGTTGTTTTTGGTGTTTTGAAGGCTCGACTAAGTTCGAATGAGGTTATGGGAGGTGTCTATATGTTTGGTTGGGGTCCCGAGAGCCTCGGGATGGTTTCGGGTGATCAACGGGAAGATTGAAAGTTTAGTTTTGCTGCTGAAGTGTTGTTGTTGTCATTTCCGCGCCTGCGGATATTGGACCGCAGGTGCGAGCCGCAGGAGCGGCAAGAGTGGTCGCAGGTGCAGTTTAGGACCCTTGGGGGAAGAACCGCAGAAGCGGTTGATTTTGACGCATATGCGGGCCACAAGTTCGACACTTGGGCCGCAGGTGTGAGTTTAGGTTCGTTTAATGAAAAGTCGCAGGTGCGGATATTTGACCGCAGGTGCGGTCCGCAGGTGCGAGCTTTAGGACCGCAGGTGCGAAAAGCCTGGGAAGAAGGTATATAAGTTGGACTTAGCAAATTTTGGTCTTCTCCTCACCATGTTTCATACGGGTTTCAAACTTTTGGAGGGTTTTTCAAGAGGAAAACGATAGTTCTTCATTAAGGTAAGGTTTTTGGACTTTATAACTAGATTATATGTGATTAAGGACCTAATTAGTGATGATAATTTGGGGAAAATCAGTGTAAAAGGGGGTAATTAGGGCTTGATATTAAGAGACCTTCTAATGGTGATTTGAGGGGTCAATTGGACTCCGATTTCAGTGTTCTTGATATGAATAGAGTCGTGAGAGGATGAGAATCATTTTGGTGTAAATTTTATCGAGTTCCGAGACGTGGGCCCGGGGGTCAGGTTTGACCAATTTTAGGATTTTTTAGTACTTTTGATAAATTTCGATTGGGTTTCATTCCTTGGCATATTATTATGGTATAAATCTTATTTTTGGTAGATCTGGAGCACTCGGAGGCCGATTTAGAGGCAAGAGCACTGCGGAATAGTATTTTAGCTGGTTTTGAGGTATGTAACGTTTCCAAACTTGGAACTGAGGTTCGAAACCCCAAATTACCTAATATATGATGTTAACTAAGGTGACGCACATGCCAAGTGGCGGGCATGCGGGCGTACACCGAATGTTTGTGGCCTGGCTCATCCCATGGCACTGCCTAATGGTTGTTTCAGACTGATACTTGTACCGTGAAGGTTGTAATTACTTTGAACATAATAGAAATCATGTCAAGTATAAATGCTAAGGCTTCACGCCCAAGATGTTCAGACAGGAGTGGTCAGATATTGTTGTCTCTATTTGTGACTATTTGTTTTCATGTACTCAGTCCTGTTATAGCATATGTTTCATGCCTCAGTCTCAGTATTTGTTAGGTTACATACATGTTATCATTGTTTTAGGATGATTCTTATATCTGTGAGCCTTGTGAGTGAGACTGGAAAGTATTGACTGAGTGAGGCCGAGAGCTTGATATTAAGACAGTTATGAGATCGGACTCCGCACTGCGGCGATCCTCGAATCATGCCTTCGTTGGGTTGATATAGAGCTTGGGCTTACAGGAGCCCCTCTGGAGTCTTTACACCCCCAGTGAGCGCACAGATATTGAGGAATGGATCTTGTCCGAAGTTATTGAGATATTGAGGGATGGATCGTCCCTGGACATGGATCTTGCCGAGTGATATGTTCCGGAGATGGATCTTTTCCGTGGGGATGGACTGGCCTTTTTCCTCAGTACTGAGCGACTACGTCACTTGTGTTTTTGTATAATCTGGGATGGACTTTCCATGGGCCTGAGGTCCAATTCTAGTACTGAGTGGACTTCCTTGTGAGAGTGTGGGATACTGTGTACATACCATTTCTGATTTCTTGTAATCATATGTTGGCATGTAGATCGTATAGACATATTTGGTGCATTTTGTTTATCATCAGTTATATTACTGTCATGCTCAAGTTTTTACACTGTTATTTATAAATATCGGAGGTTTAGTCCGTCACTACCTCTTAGCCCATAGGTTGGGTTCATTACTTACTGAGTTGATGTACTCACGTTACCCTCTGCACCTTGTGTGCAGATTTAGGTACACCGGGACCCAGCTCTGATCATTGAGTAGCTGTCAGAGTTTTCATCAGAGTTGTCGAGGTAGCAGCTGGCGACCGTGATCTCGTCATCTCTTTCTTACTCTACCTGTTGTTATTTACTTTTGAGACTATGTTGTCTATTCCTCTTTTCTTTACTTCATGTTATAGCAGCTCATGACTGAGTGACACTGGATCCAGGGTTGTAGAGTTCAGATGTTAGTTTCAAATATTGTTTCAGACTTCAGATTTATTAATATTATTATCCGCCGACTTGTTAAAAATGATATTTTTCTGGTACTTGAATTTAGTCTAAATAAATGGGTGGCTTGCATGGTTCCACAACAGGCGCCGTCATGACTCCGGAAATGGGTCGTGAAAAGTTGGTATTAGAGCGCTAGGTTGAATATATCTCACCAGTGATGAGCAGGTTTAGTAGAGTCTTGCGGATCGGTACAGAGACGTCTGTACTTATCTTCGAGAGGCTACTTAACCCTTAGGAAAATTCCATATTTTTAAATTATGTCGTGCGACTCTGTTGAATTCTGGAACTAAACTTCTGTTGTTTTCATTCTCTCACAGATGGTGAGGACTCGTGCTACTGATAGTGGTGATCAAACACCAGCAGGACCAGCCAGAGGTCGAGGTCGTGGCAGAGGGAGGGGTGCAGCCCGCTCAGCCACCGGGGCAGCACCTGTGGACCCTCCCATTGCTCAGGATCAGGTCCCCGCAGCTGAGATCCCAGCGGGACAGGCTCAGGAACCAGCAGTGCCCATTGTGATTCCAGGTCTTCAGGAGACCCTAGCCCAGATTCGGACGGTGTGCACCAGCCTGGCACAGGCCGTCGCTATGTCTTCTACTCCTGCTACTTCTCAGTCCGGGGAGGCACTCAGACTCCAGTTTCCCGGACACCTGAGCAGGGCACCCAAGGGCTCCAGACACCTGGGGCAGCTCTAGTTCAGCCGATTGCCCCGGTGCAGGATTATGTGGTCCCAACTTTGGCAGATGATGAGCAACGTAGGCTGGAGAGATTCAGCAGACTCCAGCCTCCGAATTTTAGTGGTACTGAGGGCGAGGATGACCAGGCCTTCTTTGACAAGTGTTAGAGGATACTACGCACAGTAGGGATATTAGATGTCAGCGGGGTCCCATTTACTACCTTCCAATTTTCTGGAGCTGCACTTGCTTGGTGGGAGGCCTATGAGAGGCGTAGACCCGATGATGCAGCGCCCCTTACATGGAACTAGTTCTCCATTCTCTTCTTGGAGAAGTATATACCGCAGTCCCGCAGAGAGGAGCTGTGTAGAGAGTTCGAGCAGTTACGTCAGGGGGACATGAACGTGACGTAGTATGAGATGAGGTTCTCTGAGTTGGCTCGTTATGCTATTTGGCTAGTCCCCATAGACAGAGGGAGGGCCAGGAGGTTAGTTGATGGTCTCACTGACCAGCTTCAGATTTTTCTGACCAGGGAGAGGGTATCTGGCGCTTCCTTTGAGGAGGTAGTTGACATAGCCAGGGAGATTGAGTGAGTTCGCCGCCAGGAGCGGGTTGAGAGTAGGCCAAGAGGCCTCGAGGATCTGGTAGCTATGGTGGTGTTCACTCAGGAGGTCAATCTCAGCACAGCAGAGGCCGTTCATTTAGGCCTCCTCAGCCAGTCCGTCCAGCCTACAGTGGTGCTTCATCAGGACACGGTCCCCGTAGCTCTTATTCGGGCCGTTCATCATTCAGCTTTCTCCCAGCCTAGATTTCATCTCGTCCACCGTCAGTTTAGGGTTCTTCAGCACATGGCTCTTCTAGCGGCTATTCTGGTTCTAGGGGTTCCCCTTAGTCCCCACCGTCCTTTGCTGAGAGGGGTTGCTTCGAGTGTGGGGATCCGGGTTATATCAAGAGGTATTGTCCCCGCCTTTCTGGTAATTCATTTCAGCAGAGGAGCCAGCCTCCAGCTTCAGCACCAGTTTCTACACCACCCGCTCAGGCAGCTGTGGGTGAAGGCCAGTCAGTCAGAGGCCGCCCTAGAGAGGGAGGTCGATTACATCTATTCATGTGTTGACTCCGGTGGGAGATACTGTTGTGGTGGACTGGGTGTACCGGTCTAGTGTTATATCTATTGGGGGTTTGGAGACCCGGGCATATCTATTATTGCTTAGCATGGTTGACTTCGATGTGATATTGGGCATAGATTGGCTATCTCTGTGCCATGTTGTCCTTGACTGTCACACCAAGACCGTGACCTTAGCTATGCCAGGATTGTCGAGAATTGAGCGGAGAGGTACAGTGGAGTATGTGCCTAGTAGGGTGATTTTCTACTTGAAGGCTCAGCGTATGATTGGGAGGGGATGTGAGTCTTATCTCGCTTTTGTGAGGGATGTTAGTAGTGAGACTCCTTCTGTTGATTCTGTTCCTGTGGTTCGTGATTTTACGGACGTATTCCGTGCAGACCTGCCAGGCATGCCACCTGACAGGGACATTAACTTTGGTATTAACTTGGTGCCAGGCACCCAGCCTGTCTCTACTCCACCTTATCGTATGGCACCAGCGGAGTTGAAGGAATTGAAAGAGCAGCTTCATGAACTCCTGAATAAGGGGTTCATTCGTCCTAGCAAACTCCGATTGGTTGCGCCTCTTTCAAGATTCCTCTGTATTACACCTTCCCCGCACGCACTCTGACCATTGTCCTCTACTATTAAATTTTGCACGTGCCACCTCTCGTAGCACCACGGGATTTAAATTTGAAACCATGTGGCTCACCCACCCTGACTTCTTTCGCATAGTACAAACTATTTGGTCTACAACAAATGATTACATCCCTACCCTCCAACACTTTACTGAAGTTCTTAAAATTTTGAACCATTCATGCTTTGGGAATATCTTCCACCAAATGAACATTATTCAAGCTAGAATTGACGGACTCCAAAAAATGGCCCCACACCTTAAAACAAATTACCATTTATACCTCGAACACACACTTATTCAACAATTTAATATACTCCTACAAAACGAAGAAGACTTTTGAAAACTAAAATCACATATACAAAACCTTCATGACGGTGATGCCAACACCAAGTTTTTCCACCTTAGTATTGTCCATCGTCATTGGAAAAATCGCATTCTGGGGCTCCATGACACTGTCGGTTACTGGGTCTTGGACCCCACCCTCATACATGACATTATCAAAACCCATTTTCAACGGACCTACACCACTGAACTTCTCATCACCTTAAAACAAACATCGGTCTATGCACCGCAAGCACTTACCACAGAAACTTCTCTACATCTTAGTTGCTCACTAGCTGACGATGAAATATTAAGCGCCATCCGCTCTTTTAAGCCGCTTAAAGCACCAGGTCCAGATGGATTCCATCCTATTTTTTTCCAATAACACTGGCCTCAAACCAAAGGAGGCATTACCCGCTTTTGTAAGTACATATTCTCCACCTCCTTTCTTCCACCTGAAATTAATCAAACTTATATTTCTGTAATTCCTAAGGTGAAATATCCTGAATGCATCACCCAATACCGTCCCATCGGCCTCTCTAACACCATTTATAAAACCATTACGAAAATTATTGTTAATGCATTCGACCCTACCTATCCTCCTTAATCAGCCCTCGATGATGTACATGCAACCATCAAGGTTAGTCCATCTTCTCCTATTTGGATTTTTCTATTATATATGCCAATACATCATTACCCAACAGACTTCGATTATAGGAAAATCTCAAAACTTTCCATAACACTTTTACTGGCCCTTGGCTTCTTTGAGGCGACTTTAACGAAGTAACCAACGCCTCCGAAAAGTTTGGACGTAACCCAGTGAATAATACAAGAGTAAATGCTTTTATTGAATTCTTACATCATATAGGTATGCATGATCTTGGTTTCACTAGTGCACGTTTCACCTGGACTAATAAAAGAAAGTTAATGCGCACACTTATATTAGAACAACTTGACAGATTTTTAGCAAACTCCGATTGGTTGCGACTCTTTCAAGATTCCTCTGTATTACACATCCCCCGCATGCACTCTGACCATTGTCCTCTACTATTAAATCTTGAACGTGCCACGTCTCGTAGCACCACAGGATTTAAATTTTAAACCATGTGGCTCACCCACCCTGACTTCATTCGCATAGTCCAAACTATTTGGTCTACAACAAATGATTACATCCCTCCCTCAAACACTTTACTGAAGTTCTTAAAAGTTGGAACCATTCATGCTTTGGGAATATCTTCCACCAAATGAACATTATTCAAGCTAGAATTGAGGGACTCCAAAAAATGGCCCCACACCTTAAAACAAATTACCATTTACACCTCAAACACACACTTATTCAACAATTTAATATACTCCTACAAAACGAAGAAGACTTTTGGAAACTAAAATCGCGTATACAAAACCTTCATGATGGTGATGCCAACGTCAAATTTTTCCACATTAGTATTGTCCATCGTCGTCGGAAAAATCGCATTCTGGGGCTCCATGACATTGTCGGTAACTGGGTCTTGGACCCCACCCTCATACATGATATTATCAAAACCCATTTTCAAAGGACCTACACCACTGAACTTCTCATCACCTTAAAACAAGCATCGGTCTATGCATCGCAAGCACTTACCACAGAAACTTCTCTACATCTTAGTCGCTCACTAGCTGACGATGAAATATTCAGCGCCATCAGCTCTTTTAAGCCGCTTAAAGCACCAGGTCCGGATGGATTCCATCCTATTTTTTTCCAAAAACACTGGCCTCAAACCAAAGAAGCCATTACCCGCTTTTGTAAGGACATATTCTCCATCTTTTTTCTTCCACCTGAAATTAATCAAACTTATATTTCTTTAATTCCTAAGGTGAAATATCTAGAACGCATCACCCAATACCGTCCCATCAGCCTCTGCAACACCATTTATAAAACCATTATGAAAATTATTGTCAGTCGCATTCGACCCTACCTATCCTCCTTAATAAGCCATCGATGATGTATATGCAACCATCAAGGTTAGTCTGTACTCTCCTATTTAGAGTTTTTCTATTATATATGCCAGTACATCATTACCCAATAGACTTCGATTATGGGAAAATCGCAAAACTTTTCATAACACTTTTACGGCCCTTGGCTTCTTTGAGGCGACTTTAACGAAGTAACCAACGACTCTGAAATGTTTGGAGGTAACCCAGTGAATAATACAAGAATAAATTCTTTTCTTGAATGCTTACATCACATAGGTATGCATGATCTTGGTTTCACTAGTGCACGTTTCACCTAGACTAATAAAAGAAAGTTAATGTGCACACTTATATTAGAACGACTTGACAGATTTTTAGCAAACTCCGATTGGTTGATCCTCTTTCAAGATTCCTCTGTATTACACCTCCCCCGCACGCACTATGACCATTGTCCTCTACTATTAAATCTTGCACGTGCCACCTCTCATAGCACCACGGAATTTAAATTTGTAACCATGTGGCTCACCCACCCTGACTTCATTCGCATAGTATAAACTATTTGGTCTACAACAAATGATTACATCCCTACCCTCCAATACTTTACTGAAGTTCTTAAAAGTTGGAACCATTCATGCTTTGGGAATATCTTCCAGCAAATGAACATTATTCAAGCTAGAATTGACGGACTCCAAAAAATGGCCCCACACCTTAAAACAAATTACCATTTATGTCACGACCCAAAATTCTATAAAAGGGTCGTGATAGCGCCGGACGCCATTGTCAGGCAAGACAACAAATAGTGATTTAAATTCTCATTTTAGTGCTCCTGAAAACATAAATTTCATTCAAATTTAACTAGTAACAAATAAACTTTTAAAAAAAATAATAATGTTAATGGTTTCAAATTTCAATACTAAACATCCCGTAATCATCCCAGAACCCTCTGTCACAAGTGCGTGAGCGTTTACTAGGAAGTAAAATGAAATACAACAACTGTCCGGAATACAAATTTGGACAGAAAGAAAGATACAAGTACTCTGAAGGAGACTCTGCTGGCTGCGGGTTGTCTCATAAGGTGCAGCTCACCTAAGTCCTCGTATCAACTACGCTGTTGCGCTCACAAGGCCACTATCCATACATGTATTTCTACATCAAAATGTACGGCAAGTGTAGTATGAGTACGAAAATAACGTGTACCCAGTAAGTATCCCGCCTAACCTCGAAGAGGTAGTGACGAGAGGCCGACTTCGACAATTTCTAGTGGTCAATTAATATAATTAAATGTGACGCTAAGCATGGATGTCATGATTAAATAACAAATAACAACAGAAAGTGACAGCTTCTTTCATAAATATAATTTCGGTTTTCCATCATTTCAGTTGATAATTTATATTTCAAGGCATTTAAACAGTGCAAGTCACAGAAACTACCAAGCAAATAGCATGCGCAAATAATGTCGAGGTCGTACGGCCCGATCCAACATAAATAATAAAATGTGCATTGCCGGAGGGTCGAACGACGCAAACCATAGATGCATTTATTACCCCGCTCGCGAATCATACATGCGACGCGATCATATATAAATAGTAGAGTTACCCTGCTCGCGAATCATACATGTGACGCAGGTACTCATATATACACACATTCAAACAGTAAATCAGGAATTCATCAGGGTATCCAAGGAAAGATCAATCCTCTTTTTAGATGATTAAGAAAATGAAGTTTAACCTTCTTAGATATTCATTTACTAATTTGATAATATTAAGCAGTCCAATTTTATCAGTACAATTACAAGTACAGCAAGTAAAGCAAGCTTGTGGGTCCTAGACTACCCAGACATAAGCATAATAGTAGCTACGCACGGACTCTCGTCACCTCGTGCGTGCGTAGCCCCCACAAATAGTAGCACATAATTAATTATTTCACCTATGGGAACAATTCCCTCTTACAAGGTTAGAAAGGATACTTATCTCGCTCCGGAGTTCCATAGCTGGCTCCCAAGCCTTTCTAACAACTCGACCAATGGGCAACGCTCCAAAACTAGCTTTCGCTTTATTAGCATTCACAAGATTCTAATCCTCCTCCGACATTGTAACATTGAGTAAAATGCTCATAGGCCACCAACAAATTGAAATCTACAATTACAATTAAAATATGACTCAAAAATATTTATCAATACCCGTTTATGGCTCACAAGTTGGCTATAAGCCTCCAGCTCAAATTGTCTAATAGGTTCACTTACTAATATATTCAACTCCACTCTTATCATTTAATACCCATTTGAAATTGTCCCGGCCCAAAACCGGTCCAGGTCGTGATGGCGCCTAACGGCGAGGCAAGGCAAGCTAACGAACAACAATAACAATGAAAGTGCGGAATAAAATAACAACATGGGGTAAGGCCGTAGAAA
>ML250041.1:0-36445 GCA_005239495.1 Nicotiana undulata | reverse complement strand
TGTGAGGTTATGCACGAGGGGACATGCCGTGCCTTTCCTGTTCATTATATGTTTGAGAAGCTATATATCTGTCGTGTCTTTACGTTTCATTTATTACCATGTACTGCTGTGCTAGCATACTGTTACCCCATTCTCCCCAGCATGTTCTCCAAGTATCTGTCTTACTTGCTTATTTCTGTTGCCATTTTTCCTGCTATTGTATAAAATTGCATAGGTACATATGTTGTGTTAGTCCTAGCCTCGTCACTACTTCGCCGAGGTTAGGCTCGACACTTACTCAGTACATGGAGTCAGTTGTACTGATGCTACACCTGCACTTCTTTATGTTGTGCAGACTATGCAGCCGAACCCGGAGATCACTGACGATCGGAGCATCTCATTCAGTCACACAGGAGACTCGAGGTAGACCCGCAGACGTTCGTGGGCCTTGACGTCACCTTCTACTTTCAACTTTCACCTCTGTCTTACTTTGTATTTCAAAGACAGTCTTATGTATTTATTTCAGACCTTTTGTTTGTAGTAATCTCTTAGATAGTCCGTGAGTATGTGTCACCAGTTCTGGGATTTGTTTATGGGTTTAATTTCGATAAGTGTTATGTTATATTTTGGTTATCTTGTTCGTATTTTGTGTTAATGAGTTTTATTTACTTCAAACGTTGGCTTGTCTAGCGGGTTCAACGTTAGACGCAGTCATTGTCCGAAGGTGGGATTTTGGGTCGTGACAACATGACATATAAAGAAACAATTCCAAACCAAATTAAGTCGACAATTGAGACTAGGTTCAGAAAATATTAATTAAGGAAGTAATATCAATTAACAGTAAACAAATCAAGGTAAGAAATAGACTAGAGGTTGGAAATCAGTAGGAGTATCTCATAGGAAATCAGCAAGACTTTCGAATGATAGTGAGTCAGGGATTAAAACGACACTAGTGAATAGAGATTCAAATAACACTAGTGAATAGAGATTCCAGTGTATGAATGGAATAAACACATTATAAAATAGGTTAATAAATAATTAAGTAACAAATTGCGAAAAATCAGGGATTCGAACAAGCATAATATCAATTGAAGGGAATTAACACGAATTAATACATATGCTAGGCAAGAAATCAGAATCCCTAACACATGAAATTAAGGAACAATGAGATAAACAGGAAAGCAAGAGAAAAAATCAAAGACGAATAACATAGGGTAAAGATCAATGAGTCACAGGACTCTTGAAACATAAACACATATGCAAACACATTGGTAAATCAGTAAATTCAGGTTTTAGGTCTAAAATTAGGGTTTTCATCACGACGATTTAGATAAAGGAGATAAACTTAAACAAATTACTAAAACATAGTAGAGAATCTAGGAAGATGCTAAAATAAAACATAGGAAAAGTCATTCAAGAACGGGGTTATGAAACCCTAGTTGAAAAACGAAGAGTCGTTTTAGCAAAATCGGAGAACCTTTGAGAAAACAATGAAACAACTTAAAGTGTACATAGATCTGAAAGAAAATCAGAAAATCTTGAGTTTTAGGGTTTCAGAGAATCCAGAGAAAGAATGAAAAACTTTGAAGTTTCATCGGCCTTTAGCCGGAGGGCTCATAGATCCTACTCAGACGACCGGAGGTGGCCGGAGATGGCATGAGGGACCATGAGAGGAGTTGAAACGCTCCAGGTTCATCTGAGGGCCTCAGGGTGTCATTAGATCGGCGCGAGGTGAAGCAGTAGCCAAGAGATGATGAGAGGCCATGGTTTCCGGCGAGGGAAATGGACGGAGGAGACGAACAAACTTCATCGGAGACTGGAAGTCTCTAGAGAGAACCAGAGAGATATAGAGATAGTGTGAGAGGAGTGAAATGAGGGGAGGGGGGCGGGGGTTAGTCTTAGGTCTAATTTAAGAAAGGGGAAATCCGGACCGTTGATCAAAATTGATCAACGGCCAGGATTAAATCTTGTATTGGGTCAGGCGGATCAGGGTATTGGGTCTGGGGTAATTGGGTCGTTCAATTGGGGTATTGGTCCAGTTTAATCAGGTGGGTTCGGGTTTAATTTAGGCTATAATTGAAAATTGAAAATGGTTATTAGTTAAATACCCATTAAAATAGATAAATAATTAATAAAAATAGCTAGGAATTATAAAAATGAAATTAATGCTAAATAAATGAAATTAAGGTAATTAACTAATATTAAAAAATATAAAGTGACTAATTATTTATTTAAATGGTATAAAACATATAATTAGGCTATAATTGTAAAATTGCTGTAATTATAGCTAAATAAATTGGCTAATTTATGTAATAATTAAATCCTAATAGGATTAAAATAGTATATTGAGCTGGGAAATATTTTAAAAATTATTTATAATACAATTTATGCATAATTATAGAGTATAAAATACTCAATAATTTGGAAAAGAAATTAATAAAAATATGGAAGATTATGGAAAATGCCAGTTATTATAATAAGTGATTTTGCTGGTATATATGAAAATTTAAAAATATTTTGAGGGAAAATTGGGTATCAACAGTAATGTTATCTCCCCTTTAGTAGTTTCACATGCCATGTTGAACCCGTTCAGAACTCGGATTGCAGGTACGATTTGATCTTGAAGACCGAGTTGTTCTATGACTCTCGACGAGATGATGTTGGCCGAGCTACCTGGATCAATTAACACATGTTTCACCCGAGATTTATTTATGAGTACAAATATTACAGTGCATTATTGTGAGGCTGCACGATCCTTTTTTCGTCCTCGTCGTTGAAAGACAAGGTTCCTTCTGGTATGTAATCTCGAGTGCGTTTTTCTCTTGTGATGGACACTTGGGTGCGCTTCAACATCGACCTCTTGAGGAACATCGACTCCACCAATGATCATGTTGATGACGTGTTGGGGTTCTTCTGGTTCGGTCTGTTCATTAGAATCCCTATTTCTGAAATGATTCTTGGCTCGGCCGCTCAGAAGTTCTCGAATGTTCCCGTTGTTGAATAACCAGGCTATTTCCTCTCTCAACTATCGGCAATCCTCTGTCATGTGGCCATGAGTGCCATGATATTTGCACATCTAGTTGGGATCTCTTTGGGCTGGATCTAATTGTAAAGGTCGAGGCCATTTGGTATCTTTGATGCGTTCAATAGCTGATACGATGACAATCGCATCAACATTAAAGTTATATTCCGATAATTGTGGTGCTTCTTTAGATCTGATAGGCCTGTCAAATCCGTTCTTGCTCATGAGTCCTCAAATGCTCTGACCTCGATCACTTCTCCTTTCATTTCGCATAGAACTTCGCCCAGGTCTATTGCTTCTTCGATCTCCATTATACGGCTGATACCGATCTCTGTTTGACCTTGGTTCAAGATCAATATCTCTCTTGATTCTGTTGATGGATCTGATAGGATAAACGGACCAGGAATGAGCACCAAGTTGATCATCTTCGACCCTGATCTTTGATTGATAACGGTTATGCACATTGGCCCAAGTAATAATGGGTACTCTATCAGGTTCTGCTTCAACTCTTGTGCAGCCACCGAGCTTCGAGCGTTGAGTCCTTGTGAGAAGGCTTGTACGGACCAATCGTCAGCGGCCGGTGGTAGGTCCATTCGTTCCATTTGAAAGCGGGACACGAACTCTCTAAGCATTTCATTGTCCTTCTACCTTACTTTGAAAAGGTCCAACTTCCTTGTCTCGACTATGATAGCCCCGTCTTGTGCCTTCATGAAAGAGTCTGCAAGCATATCAAATGAGTCAATATAATTAGGTGGTAAATTGTGATACCATATCATATCTCCCTTTGACAGGGTCTCTCCGAATTTCTTCATCAAGACATATTTGATCTCATCATCCTCCAAGTCATTCCCTTTGATGGAACACGTGTAGGAGGTAACATGCTCATTCGGGCCGGTCATTCCATTGTATTTAGGAATCTCGAGCATGCGGAACTTCTTAGGGATCGGCTTGGGAGCCGAGCTCGGGGGAAAAGGTTTTTGCACAAACTTCTTGGAGTCCAGGCCTTTCAATATCGACAGCTCTCCTGGGATTTGATCGACCCTAGAATTGTAGGTTTTCTCTTTTTTGTCGTTTGCCTCGATCTTCTTCTCTCCCGACACAGTCTGTTTTGTCAGTTCCTCGAGCATCTTCATGATTACCGGATTGGTCCCCGGTTCCTTCTCATTCGATCTCCTTGAGGCCGATTCAACTCTGTGAACAACTTCCTGGGATTGCTCAGGCTCAATCCTACTTGGCGGGCGACTCTGGTTGTAGAGTGGGGATATAACCGCCTGTTGAGCTTGTAACATTTCAAAGATCACCCGCAGGTTGATTCCAACATCTTTGTCGTAGTGTGTGCTTTGAGTGGCCTATCGAACATCCCTATGGACGTTGTCCTCAGGATCGATGGGCAAATTTGCGTTGATGGCCACATGTGAGCGGACGTCGATTGGATCTGCAGTCGGGACTCCGTCGAGATCGACCGAGGGCACGTCGTCCCCGGGTGCTACGTTATCGTTTTCGCCATGGTGGTCGAAATCATTGTCAACGTGTAGGGGTGCTGATTGGGTGTTCGATGTTTTTATCCTGAAATCCGAGACATTCCAAATAACAAGTGTAAAATAGTGTGTTATGGAAATTTGTATCAAATAACCACTATTATCCTTAGCCCCATGGTAGATGCCAAACTGTTTACACTCAAAATCAGATAACAATTGAATTTATAAGTGATTTTAAGGATACGTGGATTAAATTGACACAAAGTAACAAGTTAAATTAAAATCTTAAATAAGGTATGATAAAATGAATTCAAACCACAAGAATTAGACAATAACAACCTTGGGAGGAAGGTCCCCCTTGAACAGGATGCACTTCGATCACAGTCAAGACACAATTGAAATAGAATTTAAAGAGAAAGTAACAGTGTATTGCTTCTCAATGGATGTTACAATGCTTATTACAAATAATCATACCCCCGTTATATAATAGGGGAATCCTATTTTAGGTAAAATTCTATAAAAGGTAGAAAATCCCATGATTTGCTAATTAGTATACGCATATCAGATCAACTCTAGGAATCACCTTCCATTGCTCAATGACAGTTATATCGCAATTCTCATTGATACGTGGCGAGATTCCCGTCGTGATACTCGACCGGTTGCAGATACTTCAGTCGGTCTGACAATGTTTCCTCGAGCTCATTCAGTGTGAGGGTTGGTTCCTAAGTCACGGACTCGATTTCCTTGAAGGCGGACACTCTGACCTCGAGCCCTAGTTCGATGGAACCCGAGGTCGATCTTCAACCGTTCACGCTTCAATCCCGATTTGTCATCCAATAGACGTGACCGATTTCGACCGTATACAATACTACCTATCAATGTCCTCGCTATCTTCCTCAATTCATGTCATGCGAAGTATACACATATCAGATTAACTCTAGGAATCACCTTCCATTGCTCAATGACAGTTATATCGCAAACTCATAGGCGGATTCAGAATTTAAATTCTATGGGTTCAGGCTTTAAGATTTTTAACATTAAACTCATTATATTTTTAAAATTATGGGTTCAAATCTACTATTTGTTGTAGTTTTAATAAATTTTGACACATATATTTATGCTCCGCGTTGAAAGTTATGGGTTCAGTTGAACATGTTACTTATATGCTACATACGCTCCTGCGCATACTTTCAAATGTCTCAAACATTCTTTATAAATCGTCTCTTTACTCAATGGTGTGTTGCAATGTCTATACTCCACATCTTACCCAAATGATAATGACAGTCATGCTCTGGTGCGCTAAGTCTCATACTTCCTGCAATGGTGAGTCTCTCACTCAACTGGCTATGAGGGATAACTAACTATGAAGGCAAGTAGGCCTGCTATGATGAGCATGGCGCTCAACGAATGTCTAAATGTGATGGCGAATATGACCTACTATGTGGTGCCTGGCAATCAACCATTACTAACTGTAAATATAATCATGCCAAAATCTCTATCGAGCAGCATGAATCGTTACGTCTTAAGCTATAAGTACGACAATGATCCCAACATCTTATGCTCTCAGAGCGATGCCTGGCATATGCTCATCCTCGTGCTCATCAGAAAGATAAATCACAATCAAAGAACTTAAGAGTAACTGAAGTGTCTGTCAAATAAATTCAGTTTCATAGATAACTGTCAAACTATATGTTATTAACATAGATATCATACTACTTTGTTTCAACATAGATATTAGACTACGTTTTTTCAACTTAGATATATCAGACTACTTGGATGAAGCTAAATTACATATAAACAATTATGATGGAACTAACCAATCTGATACAATATAGGCTATAAGCACAAATAGATCTAAACCAAACGACAACTAAAAATTCTAAATTGCCATAATATAAGCAACAACTTAAAAGGAACAATCAAATTACACTCATTATAACTTGTACGTACACTCTAATTGTGAAAATGAAAAAAAAAATTCATAACTAAAGGAGGCAGTGAAATGTAAAAGAAAGTTAAGTAGGCTAATAGCCAACCTATTTCAAAATTATATCATATAATATTATCTATCTATTATTATCATATATCAAAATAATATTAAGCAAGTGACCCTTTCGCGACTCAAACAGCCGGTACGCTTTCCGGCTCAAACGGGCGGGGCTTTCTATTTGCTTGCAATGCCGGTCGTTCTCCTTTAGTTAGAAGTAGAAGTAGAAGTAGAGGGCGCCGTTTAACCCACACTTCGGAAAAAGTAAAAAAGTATGGATAAGGAAAAAAGTACATAAGGAGTGTGTCACGACTCAAAAATCCACTAGTCGTGATGGCACATAACCTAATCCGCTAGGTAAGCCAATTAATAACTAACCACTTTCAATAATATTTAGCAAGACAATTAAGCAAATAAATTATCTGAATTTTATACATTACCCCGAGAACTGGCAGTACAAATCATGAGCTTCTAAGAATAGAATTTACAAAGCTGAATGAAATAAATACATCGTATGTTTGAAAAGTACATAAACATAGTTTTATAGATCTAAAGCTACCACGAACAAGGGGAAGCTATAACCGGGACGCAGGTACATCTTCAATCCAGCACCCATCGAACACAGCAACATCCGCAGCCAACATTTGCACGCAAGGTGTAGAAGTGTAGTATGAGTACAACCGACCCCTGTACTCAGTAAGTAACAAACCTAACCTTAGGTTGAAAACAGTGACGAGCTAACACAAAGTCAGATCCAATACCAGTATCCCACAACGGTTCATAACAACATAATACAAGTAATAAAAGAGGAATCTCAGAAATGAAAATTGCCCAGCTCGTTCAAAGTTAAAGAAAATAGTCATACTTTTCAAGTAACTCAGTGAAAACCCAAATCTTTTACCGAAAACGCCAAAAATACGAGTAAGTTTGAAAACTGTAATTTTTCCAAATATCCTTTCCACAATAAATAAGATGTTTCATTTTTTTTCCAGATAGCAAGTGTGCAATACCTCTCTATGCCCACGTATCAATGTGTGTAAAAAGTCATGAATGACGTGATACCGTACGACATGAGGAAAAATGCATCTCTATGCGTGTATGTCATGCGTGCATGCCAATACCATGTATCTCAGAGATGAATCATGTACTCACACTCTCAGAGTACTCAATCTCACTGTCTCACACTTTCCACTCATCATGCTCAACCACTCGGTACTGTATATGGCCCATACGGCCTAGGGAAGATCAATCCTTGAATATATACATCACTGACCATCAGTCACTTAGTACCGAAGAAGGCCAATCTGGCCCCATGGAGAAGATCCATCTCTAGGTATATAAATGCTTCGGACCAGATCCATGTCGAGGGAAGATCCATCTCTCAATATTATCAACTGCGCTCACTAGGGGTATGTACAGACTCCGGAGGGGCTCCTACATCCCAAAAGTTAGCATAAGCCAGATCCTGGCATAAATCAATATAACATGTTGCGGCGTGCAGTCCGATCCCATAACTGTCACTCATAATCAGGCTCTCAGCCTCACTCAGCCATCAATCTCTCCAGTCTCACTCACGGGCTCACAACGTCATGAAACTAGCTCGACAACAATGATATGATGTACAAAAAATAATAGCTGAGACTGAGATATGATATGAATGCATGAATATGACCGAGTACGAAATATTAATGAAATCAGTGAGATGATAGCAAGAAACGACCACTATGGGTCCTAACAATATCAACATAAAGCATAAACATGATATTTAGCATGATTGACAGCTTAGTTACTTTATCACATGGTGAAAACACAAATATCAACAAAATAGGGCCACTATCAGTGCCATGGAAACAACTGAGTCAAAATTCACAGGGTGCCCGCCCACACGCTCGTCACCTAGCATGTGCGTTACCTCAATACCAATCACATAACACATAATTAGAGGTTTCATACCCTCAGCACTAAGTTTAGAAAAGTTACTTACCTCGAATGAACAAATATCAATGTCGAGCAAGCCAAGTGATGCTCCAAAGATGCCATCACGCGCGTAGCGACCTCTGAACAACGCAAAACTAGCCAAAAGCAACTCAAATACATCAAATAAAGCCCAAGGAAATAATTCCAAATGATAAAGATAGAATCCTTAATCAAAACCCAAAACTGGCTAAAAATTACACTCGGGTCCGCGCCTCGGAACCCAACAAAACTCACAAAATCGGACAACCCATTTAATTATGAGTCCAATCATACGAGTTTCACTAAAATCCGACTCCAACTCGATGTTCAAAACTCAAAAATGCTTATTAGGAAACTTTAGGCCAAAACCCCCAATTTCTCTTTAAAATTCATCAACCAATTGCGAAAAATGATGATAGATTCGTGGAATAAGATCAAAACCAAGTGTAGAATACTTACCCCAATCCTTGTGATGAAATTTTCTCAAATAATTTCCTCAATCTGAGTCTCGCATCTCAAAATATGAAGAAACACCAAAACCCTCGTTTTATAGCTTGTGCCGGTATTTAAGCATAAGCAGTTATAATGTCGCATATGCGACCTTCGTTTTTGAGAATAAAATCTCGCCTCTGCGAAGCCCATAGAGGCCGGCCCTTCCGCACCTACGGACATTCTCCACCTCTGCGCACGCGCATGTGCGCCAACCAACTCCCGCTCCTACGCCACTCGCCACTTCTGCGGTTAAACTTACGCTTCTGCGGATGCGCAAATGTGCCCTTACTTCCGCTTCTGCGGTCTTCCTCAGCAGCTCAAACATCGCTTCTACGACTCTTGTGTCACCTCTGCGACCATCGCACCTGCGCAAAACCAGCCACATGTGCGATCACACCAGAACCAGCAGCTTTCACCAATGCACTATGCAACGAAAATGATCCGAACGTCGCCTGAAACTCATCCGAGCCACTCGGGACTCCGACTTAATATACCAACAAGTCCAAAATTATAACACGGACCTACTCGAGGCCTCAAATCACACATAACAACATCAAAATGACGATTCGCACCTCAAATCAAAATCTATGAACTTTGAACTTTATATTTCCAAAACTCGCGCCGAAACATATCAAATCATTCCGGAATGAACCCGAATTTTGCACACAAGTCCAAATGACATAACGAAGCTATTCCAATTTTTGGAACCACAATTCGAATCCGATATCCTCAAAGTCAACATCCAGTCAAACTTATGAACTTTTCAAACCTTCAAATTTCCAATTTTCGCCAATTTGTGCTGAAACGTTCTAGAAACATCAAAATTCAAATTCGGGCATACGCCCGAATCCAAAATCACCATACAGAGCTACCAGAAATATCAAAACTCCGTTCCGGGGTCAAATTCACAAAAAGTCAAAACTTCTTCCAAACTGATTCCGTATAACCTAAAACCAAAACTAACGATTCACATGAGTTATAATACATTATACGGAGCTACCCATGCCCGTAAACTACCAAGTGAAGTGCAAATGCTCAAAATGACCGGTCGGGTCATTACATTCTTCCCCACTTAAACATACTTTCGTCCTCGAACGTGCTAAGAGTTGTTCCCAAAACCATCAATTCGCCGTATAACCTCACCATGCACATACCCGGGGGTTATCCCACGTCAACCTATCCCATATAGGTCTGATAACACATCATAACTAAAATTTCTCAATTCAACCTAGCCCACAAGCCTTAGAACCCAATTTCCAACATCCGGAATTGCCTATAAGATCTGAATCTCGCAACCTACACACTGTATAAGTCTGAACAAGTTGTACCAAACTGCAACCATAACCCAAGCTATAATCATAGGATATACCACATAACTCAAATACCCATAGCAAAATCTCTGATCACAGTAGCTGCTCAAAACAACCCAATTACGGTAATAAACCTCATACCTAACAAAACCTCATCCTAAAACCTTCGTACAATGCCAATAATGAAAGAACATGCAGAAACTCATAACCATTCATCAAATCAACAAGCCATGGAGCTCCCTCTCCTTCAACAAGAACTATTAAGCTGACTTCCGATACTTTCCTTCCAAATATACTGCAATCAAATCTGATAGCACCCATCCTAGATCCGACGACTCAATCTTATCGAATACCCACTACTCTACTGACACGCAACACCAATACCACTCAGAGCCACAAACTGTGCAATCCATGCACCAATAAGCAACAATCTAAATGTATTCAATCATGAAAATGGCTCAATCAAGAGAACCGTCCCGCAAGGTCAATGGGTACCACCACAACGAAATGCTAAGAACCTATCACACACCGTAGAGCCCTCGCTCGACTCTAACACAAAGGTTCATACCTCAATATAACTCCGCTGCAATGTGCGACTCCATCCAAACGCTAGTCCATATCATACACCTCGAGCCACCCTGCTCAAAATCAATAACTACGCAAAATTCGACATCAAGTAACCAAAGTGCATTACCATAACCACGTAGAATCAGATGAACACAATGCCACACCACACCCAAAATAACATAACCAATACGTCCTCAATCATGCAATACCCAATTACTCATCTCGCTCAATTTCCGCTATAAGACCACAATAGAACCGCACCATATGTGCCTAAAACCAACAAATCACAACTCCTCATAGCATAGAAGAGTAACTCATAGAAAGTTTCAGTACATGAATATGCTCAACAACAACTAAATGGAACATACCTCAACAATAGCACTATAGAGCCAACCAATGCGACTCGGTGTGAAATACACATCCTAATAGGGCCTACCAATGGATCCACAAATCGACTCCGGGCACCCACAATAGATAATAAACCTCCAAAAGCCCACAATTGACTGAATCATAATACATACTATCATTCGGCTAGCTTCGGCCATGACTTCACAGTCCACAACCATGGAACAGTCTACTCCTAAGAACTCCCAATCTCCAAATCCATAAAACACACGAATCACCATATTTGATCCCAACTCCACCGCCAGAATGTCTAACACATCTCTCATACATGATCATCCCATGAGGAATACTTCTAAATTTCTTCCGTGCCACATAGAAAAATTTGAACATCAGCAGTCGATCAATCACGAGAGTGCCGCAGTACCAGTGAAGTATCCATGTATCAAAACACATTTCCCCTTCTGAAATGTATACTCTCATCAAGCCATACCAAATAGTAATATCATTTACATAGTCATCTGAAATCGTCCATGCTGCCTACGAATTTATGTCCTTCCCTTCCAAACTAACCTGTGACCTTGCACTTGTAAATCTCAATCCCACACAATGCACTGCATCTAACATGCCATCATGTGAAGAGTACAAGATTCTCATAATCAACTCTGAGTCACAAGTAGAATACACATTTGATCAGTCAGAAACATTCCATTTGATCCTATCCCAGAGATAATCCCAATATGCAACATATTCCTAACGCCGGTAGGAAATGTACTCCCCGAACCATGGTAGAAACCATTGAAAACTCTTCGAAGTCCATTCGCACATCACCAAGCTATCACAACCGAATCTCTCTAACTCCACCCAGCTACGCAGGTTGCCCTAACCCAAGAGCATTGCCACGAAACACCAGTAGAGACTAGCCACGTCATAAGTACCCAAAGAACCAATTATATCCATTATTGCGCTGATCCAACCTACTACCAAGTTGTCCTAGTTCTTCAAGCCCTTTCCAAATTTCCTTCAAATTCATACTTCTCCCTTCTAGAACACCACGATCCTTAACCAATATTTCACCACAATAAAGACCCTAGTATAAAACCACAAAGCCCTAACGCCCATAAGCTGCTAACTTCCCTCTTAAGCACCCCAAAGCACCACAACCGGGACACCCACTCTAAAGAGACCTAATGTGAACCTAAAATTTTTTCATTCACCTTCTTGATGTTGAAATGCATAATCCACAATGGTATAAAAAAATGTCACATGTCTCGACACTGCCCAATGTAACTCCTAGTTTCTAGTCATATACAATTCTTGAAAATTCCAAATCGCTGCATATAAATCTTGAATTCATTAGAACCATTCTTGAAAGTCATCCACTCTTCTCAAATCTCAATTAAACCTACCAAATAAACCGAACATCTTGTGCCCCATTAGCACACCAACACCCACGGGAGTACCCCACACTCCTAAGCAACCGAGCAATTCCTACTCCATGCACACTACATCCTTCACGAATAACCACTTAACTATTTTAGGATGTCTATATACCCATAGAGTGTTATACAACCTGTATCCAGAAATTCCTTTACTCGAGTCATCCTCAATCTCAACCCTTACAGTCATAACTGATTCACCAGTACACCTCAAACCGAAACTAGTACAACACATAATCGTGCAATCAACTTGTCGATAGCAGACTCCCCCACTTGGATCGAAGCCATAGACTGAAACACACAATAACTCACAATGCCCATACTCTATTATTGCCATAATGTCGCAGTGAGATTCAACTAAATCCTTCATGAACTCCTGTAACGCAAACCATCTAATACTTCAAATTATCTGCAAATCTCGCATTCACCCTTGTAATAGTCAAGCCAACTTCCACAAGCGATCCAAACTCAAATTGCGCCATATATCATTCACTGGTAAAAGAGAACTCTCTACAAAACATCATAGGGATCACACAACCTCAAGACGCCTCGCAGGAGATAACCCACCTGCTTAGCCTCAAACTGACATCTCTTATACCCTTTCACAACCACAACTACTTAGAAATCACTTAATCTCCCTGAGTCTGAACTCATAACATGACATGAAAATCTACTTCACTCCACAATAAAGCAACATGAGAGGTCCTTCAACACACCCATAACTCGAGGCAATCCGCCAAATCAAGGCAGAAATCAAACACCCAATAGTCCTTGCTATATCTCAATTAAACTCTTCTCGTCATATTCGAACAATCTAAACACATCTCGCAATCACATCATACTCACCACATAGTCGTCCAATCACAAATTCCACTAATAGGGACACCGACGACCATATAAGTCCCAAAAGCACGTGCTCACACAATCGAAATCTCCGTGCTCAAGCTACAGTCAAAACTCGACCTCTAGTCCTCTAGACTGGCCCATCATCAGCACGCTAATATCACATCTCGCACCTCAACCATGGAATCACAAGTCGTTGATGCACAATTGATACTGAGCGCTCACAACCAAAACCTATAGACTGAATTAGGAGAGTAGAGGTTTAATTCAAGACCAGGAAAGCAAGTTATATCGAAGCCCAATGCCAAGCAAAGCCCTAGACTACAAGTGAAGAAATTGGGTTCATGTGCGCATACAAATGCATGGAAGGAATTCAAAGAGTTACGCTTCAAGCTGAATCAATGCCGCACGATAAGGAAAGAAAGATGGGAAGTATATCCTAAATGTCATGTAGCCTCTCTAATATAAGTATAGACGTCATCATACCAATCCGCATGACTATACTAGACACTTGCTCATGACTATTAGAACCTATGAACCTAGAGCTCCGATATCAATCTGTCACGACCCAAAAATCTACTAGTTGTGATGGAACCTAACCCAACCCGCTAGGTAAGCCGACTAATAACTAACCACTTCCAATAATATTTAGCAAGACAATTAAGCAAATAAATAATCTAATTCTTAAACATTACCTTGAGGACTGGTAGTAAAAATCATGAGCTTCTAAGAATAGAATTTACAAAGCTGAAATGAAATAAACACATTGTCTGTTTGAAAAGTACATAAATAGAGTTTTATATATCTAAAGCTACCACGAACACGGGGCAGCTACAACCGGGACGCATGTACATCTTCAATCCAGCTCCCATCGAACACAACACCATCCGCAACCAACATCTGCACGCAAGGTGCAGAAGTGTAGTATGAGTACAACCGACCCCATGTACTCAGTAGGTAACAAACCTAACCTTAGGTTGAAAGCAGTGACGAATTAACACAAGGTCGCGTCCAATACCAGTATCCCACAACAATTCATAACAACATAATACAAGTAATAAAAGAGGAATCTCAAAAATAAAAATTACTCAGCTCGTTCAAAGTTCAAGAACATAATCATACTTTTCAAGTAACTCAATAAAAACCCAAATCTTTTACGGAAAACGCCAAAAATACGAGTAAGTTTGAAAACTGTAATTATTCCAAATATCCTTTCCACAATAAATAAGATGTTTCAATTTCTTTCCAGATAGCAAGTGTGAAATACCTCTCTATGCCCACATATCAATGTGTGTAAAAAGTCATGAATGGCGTGACACCGTACACCATGAGGAAAAATACATCTCTATGCGTGTATGTCATGTGTGCATGCCAATGCCATGTATCTCAGAGATGAATCATGTACTCACACTCTTAGAGTACTCAATCTCACTGTCTCACACTTTCCACTCATCATGCTCAAACACTCGGTATTGTATATGGACCATACGGCCCAGGGAAGATCCATTCCGGAATATATACATCACTGGCCATCAGTCACTCAGTACCGAGGAAGGCCAATCCAGCCTCATGGAGAAGATCCATCTGCAGGTATATAAATGTTTCGGACAAGATCCATGTCCAGGGAAGATCCATCCCTCAATATTATCAACCGCGCTCACTAGGGGTGTGTACAGACTCCGGAGGGGCTCCTACAACCCAAGCACTATCATAAGCCAAATCTAGGCATAAATCAATATTACATGCTACGATGTGCAGCCTGATACCATAACTGTCACTCATAATCAGGCTCTCAGCCTCACTCAGCAATCAATCTCTCCAGTCTCACTCACGGGCTCACAATGTCACGAAACTAGCCCGACAACAATGATATGATGTATCAAAGAACAACAACTGAGAGTGAGATATGATATGAATGCATGAATATGAATGATTACCAAATATCAATGAAATCAGTGAGATGACAACAAGAAATGACCACTATGGCTCCTAACAATATCAGCATAATGCCTAAACATGATATTTAGCATGATTAATAGCTCAGTTACTTTATCACATGGTGAAAATACTGATATCAACAAAATAGGGCCATTATGTAGGGTCATGGAAACAACAGAGTCACAATTTATAGGGTGCACGCCCACACGCCCTTCACCTAGCATGTGCGTCACCTCAATACCAATCACATAATATGTAATTCGGGGTTTCATACCCTCAGCACTACGTTTAGAAGAGTTACTTACCTCGAGTGAGGCAATACCAATGCCGAACAAGCCAAGCAATGCTCCAAATAAAGCCAAAGGAAAAAAATTCCAAATGATAAAGATCAAATCCTTATTCAAAACCCAAAACCGACTGAAACTCACACGCTGGCCCGCGCCTCGCAACCCAATAAAACTTATAAAATTCGATAACCCATTCAATTACAAGTCCAACCATACTAGTTTCCCTCAAATCCGACTCCAATTCGTTGTTCAAGACTCAAAAATGCTTATTAGGAAACTTTAGGCGAAAACCCCCAATTTCTCCTTAAAATTCATCAACCAATTTCCAAAAATAAAGATAGATTCATGGAATAATATCAAAACCAAGTGTAGAATACTTATCCCAATCCTTGTGATGGAATTTTCTCCAAATATTGCGTCAATCCGAGTCCTACATCTCAAAATATGAAGAAAGACCAAAACCCTCGATTTATAGCTTCTACCAGCATTTCCACATATGCGGCTAAAATGTCACATCTGCGACCTCCACTTCTGCGGATAAAATATCGCATCTGCGAAGCCCATGGAGGTAGGCCCTTTTGCACTTGCGGACATTCGCCGCCTCCGCGCACGTGCAGGTGCGCCAACCAACTCCCACTCATGCGCCACTCGACGCTTCTGCGGCTAATCTTACGCTTCTGCGG
The DNA here is from genome assembly GCA_005239495.1 of Nicotiana undulata. Lineage (NCBI taxonomy): Eukaryota > Viridiplantae > Streptophyta > Magnoliopsida > Solanales > Solanaceae > Nicotiana > Nicotiana undulata. The sequence continues at coordinate 20,122 of ML250041.1, read as the reverse complement.
ACGCGCAGATGCACCCTTACTCCTGCTTCTACGATCTTCCTCAGCAGCTCACACCTCGCTTCTGCGATTCCTCTGTCGGTTCTGCGACCATTGCACATGCGAAAAACCAGCCGCAGGTGCGATCACGCCAGAACCAGCAGCCTTCAACAATCACTATGCAACGAAAATGATCTGAACCTCGTCTGAAACTCATCCGAGCCACTCGGAACTCCGTCCGAATATACCAACAAGTCCAATAACATAACACGGATCTACTTGAGGCCTCAAATCACGCATAACAACATAAAAATGATGATTCACACCTCAAATCAAAATCTACAAATTTTGAACTTTCAATTTCCGAAACTCGCGCCGAAACATATCAAATTATCCCGGAATGAACCAGAATTTTGCACAAAACTCCCAAATGACATAACGAAGCTATTCCAATTCTCGAAACCACAATCCAAATCTGATATCCTCAAAGTCAACTTCCAGTCAAACTTATGAACATTCCAAACCTTCAAATTTTCAATTTTCGCCAATTTGTGCTGAAACATTCTAAAAACATCCAAATGCAAATCTGGGCATACGCCCGAGTCTAAAATCAACATACCGACCTACCGGAAACATCAAAACTCCGTTCTTGTGTCAAATTCACAAAAGTCAAACTTAGTCAACTCTTCCATTTTAAAGCTTTAACAATGGAATTCATTCTTCCATACAGATTCCGAATAACCTGAAAACCAAAACCGATGATTCACATGAGTTATAATACATCATACGGAGCTACTCATACCCGTAAAACACCGAACGAAGTGCAAATACTCAAAATAACCGATCGGGTCGTTGCAGTGTGAGAAAGAAAAACTTTTTGTTCCCAACCCATAAAAGTTTAGGCGGGTGAGTAATTTTTAGGCCATTTTTGACACCTCTAGTCTCACTATGATACTCATAATGATTGCAATATCACTATCATATCTTCGAGTATATCATGCTCAACAGCCAGTACATGGCCAACCAAACTTGTTAAATTTAACTGCTTTCCTCAATAATTCGTAATACCCCATTATTATATCTGTATTATATGACTAGAGTCTTAATCTGTAACTGTGCTAGAAGTTCTTTTTATCTTTTTTTTGCACTAGGATAATTCATATGATCATGCCCACGCTTTTGAAGAAGAACCTTCCTTACTCTTCATATCGCAAGTAGCCTCGCTGACAAATTTTCACTAGACTAAGGGTGTGTTTGGTACGAATGAAAATGTTTAAAAAAAAAATATTTTCATGAAAAATGAGTGGTTTTATCATTTATTTTCTCTCGTTTAATTGGTGAGTGAAAAATATTTTTGGAAAATATTTTTTACTGTTTGGTTAGAGAGTAGAAAATACTTTTTTAGGAAAATATTTTTTTATGCTACTCTCCTCCCCCCCCCCCCCCCCCCCCCCCCCAACCCAAAGGAGCTAATGTGCTGCTTTGCTTTTTCACGCAAAAATAACGTTGAAGTTATGCTCCATAACTAAAAACACTCTTTTGTTTGGTTGAAAAAGAAAGTATTCTTTCTACAACATGAAAATAAAGTACTCGTTTTATTGAAATAAAAGAAAATTATTTTCCTACATCATGAAAAATATACTTATTTTGTTGAAACAAATTTTTTTTTATATCATGAAAAGAAAATACTTTTTTTTTTGTTGAAATGAAATAAAAATACTTTTTCTACATGAAAAGAAAGTATTATTTTTGCTAAAATGAAAACAATGTTATGAATAGAATTGTAGTTAAAGTGAATGTCTACCTTTTAGAGAGTTTGTTAGTTTGTGGCTAAGTCATTTTTCCTCTATAAATAGAGGGGTCTTGCCCCATTGTAAATCATTCCAATCAATAAGAATTCTTTCTATCTACTTTTCTCTGCAATTCTTTTCTTCTTTTATTGTTTTATAACACGTTATGAGCACGAAACTCTAACCAATAGTAGAACCTTTGGGATTGAGCATAATCATTGTCAACTGTTCGATAAACTTCCTTCATGATTAAATTCTTGATTTAAGGTAAGTATTCTACTTTATTTTTCTCTTTTAAATTCTTGACATTCTATAATTTTATTTTGAATACAAGCAAAGACAATAAGCTTTGATTATAACTCTTATAGAGTTTGCAAGAAATTATAACCACCCAAAGTGGTAAAATTTATGTCTTGCCATGATCAAATTCATGTATGATTGTGGGCAAAGAAGTGGAAACTTGTCCCGTTGAATTTGCTTCATTCTCTTTCCCCTTAAAAGAACGTGATAGCAATATGTGATAACTCTGAAAGAAGACAAAACTATTACCGTGAAGGTATCAATGGATGTGGACATGGCAATAGACGAAATTATAATCGTCATCGTTGTGTTAATGAGAATAATAAGGATATTTGTCACTCTTTGAAATAATCCTTCACTCCGTGAAAGTAATATTTGACATGAGATTTTGTAAAGCATATAGATGATTATGGTCCATTCATGATGTGAATGTGACAACATGTGATTTATGAATATGTATTCATTCTTGAAGAAATATGGACGTGCTAGCAGTAGTGAACATACCACACTCACTTCTAGAATGAGGTTTGAGGGAAAATAAGAAAATAATGTCATTATTATGACATGAATGGTCATTGGTCACATACCTATTGTACACCAAAATATTTGGCGATGTGATTATTAAAGAGCAACAGTAATGCAAATCTTGTATAGAATTCTGACCATAACCATAATGGTATAACTTTCTCCTTGAAAGATATATTCACCATATGAGTGTTGATGAATATGTGATAGTACAAAAATTAATAGAGAGCTCTGGAAGAGCGAATTATACTATTTTGGAGAAAAAAATTGATTATCAATAAGGTATTGTGTTGTAGTAAGTCCCAAAGAAATATATTTAGTTTCTAGAGTATTCGCGAAAGCGGATGATTATATTGAGACTATAAATAAAGGAAAGATTTAATATCTTCTATTACTACAACTTGTGGCGGGGTAATATGTATGTGACAAGTTACCCGCTTTATTCTTCAATTTGTACAACACAAATAAAAAATATGATGAAATTACATTACACAGTAAGCTGGATGTTTATTGATAAAACCCATGTCATAATAATCTGGGAGTTTAATTAACAATTGCATATGTCATGTTGCAAACCTGAAGTTTACTGATACACACAATTTTATCAAACATGGCATGTTGAACAATCTTGATTTAAGTATGATGTGCATAATAAATGAGAATTAACATGGGTAAGTGTTGAAAAAGATTCTTTATTAATTCTCGTATTTTGCTTGTTCTCACGATTATTATACCAACTAAAATTGGGATTGAATCACTTGAATTCTGGAATTTATCAAAGGTGAATATGAGCTCATTTACCTGCCATGTATACCACATAAGATGCATCAATGAGATGGTTACATGTGCAATTATTATTAACCTACAACCTGGTATTTGCGTGATAACTTGCTCAATAATTTAATTTAGAGCATAATTTTTAGATTTTTTTTTCAAGATAGTTCATCTTGATAAGTTGGTTACATCACAACTGATTTAGAAAAATAATTTATTGAGTGCCTCCACTTAATAACTATTGCTTATGAGAACAATGTTATCTATATCAATTTGATATACATTATATACGAAAGTATATTACATTCTCCCCTCATAAGTGGTTCAAGGTCAGGAATCAAATAATTCCATCTTATTATTATTGATATGCGGTGTATATTTTGATTAACACCATAACGCACAAAGATGATTTGTCAAAGTTGAGGAAGAAAGTTAGTTTTTCTAACATGAGGGGGAGAGATGATAAACATTTGAGAAAATGTTAAGCGGAATGAATTATCAATTCTCTATAAGCATGATAATGTCATAGCGAGGATTTTCAAGGTGCAAATTCATTGAAGTTATCAAATCTAGTGACGTCAACCTTAAGAAGCTAGTGCACAAGATTGAGATGCGAAAGCTTAAAGATGCGAATTGACGCACTCATCAGGGGGAGTTAATGTGTGTTGCACTCTTTTTTCCTCACAAGATTTTGTCCCACTGGGTTTTCCTTGCAAGGTTTTTAACGAGGTAACCAAAAGGTGTATTATTGTACATGTGTACCCTTTTTCTTTTACTAGAATTTTTTCCCACCGGGTTTTATTTTAGCTAAGGTTTTAGCGAGACACATTACTTATAGAGTAGACATTCTAGGGGGAATGTTATGAATAAAATTGTAATTAGAGTGAATGTCTACCTCTTAGAGAGTTTGTTACTTTGTGGCTAAGTTATTTTTCCCTTATAAATAGAGGGGTTTTTCCCCATTGTAAATCATCCCAATCAATAATAATTCTCTCTATCTACTTTTCTCTGCAATTCTCTTCTTCTTTTATTGTTTTATAAAAAAAAATACTTTTTTATATCATGAAAAAAAATACTCATTTGTTAAAATGAAAAAAATAATTCTATCTATAACCTAAAAAGAAAGTACTATTAATAATATATTTATTTAGGGTGGGGGTAGGGTGAAGGGGTTGTGGTGGTGGGGGTTGGTGGGAGTGGGAAATAGGGGGGGAAGGATGGGAAGGAGTTTTGAAAAATGTGTTCACTTCTCTTGATAGGGAAAACATTTTCCTCCAATTAGAGAAAAATAAGCTCATGAGAAAAGTATTTTCTAAAATATTTAAGCCAATCAAATATGAAAAAATTAAAAAACATTTCCCGGAAAATATTTTCTTTCTTACAAAACACACCATAAGTGCACCGCTTATCCCTCTTCAGGAGACATGCTGAGATACCCTCTTTTGAACTTAAACTTAAATCTTCTCAATCTCCCAAGTCTGCCTAATTATCCGAGCAGTATCTTTTCTAGCCCTGACGGCTAATGCCCCAACTCAGGTTATTCTCTATATCTAGGCAAGTCTGTTAGGATTGTATCTTACCTCTTGGGTCTTTTTTGCACTTTTTGTGTGACATCCTTTTCGCCAGTTCTCAATTTGGGGAACGTGTTTCTCCTAACGTCGCGTACGAAGGGAAATGAACATCATCCCTGCCTCAAGTTCTATGGCACAAAAGAAAAATAACAAAATATAACTCCATACCCTTTCTTTCATGTAATTTATCCTTTTTCTTGAATAAATATGGTAAGGGTTCATGCGAAATTTTCCACCACCACAGGAGGTGCAAGCCTTGGTGGATGGCTTAGATAAACAAACAAAAGTCTTCGTAGCCTCTCGCTTATAAGTATGGGGTCTGAAATACCCATAAACAGCACTCTAGACGTTTTTTCATGACTCCAAGAACTGGGTAACCCAAGGTCTAATACTAAGTTTGTCACGATCTAAATCTGGCATTTAGGCTGCGATAGGATACCTAACGAGCCACTACCCATTAGGCAAATCCTTCAAATCAATCATGCTGCTAACAATGAAAAGATTAGAGAGAAATACTAATGAACTGTCTCAAATAAATATAAGCATGAAAGGTATAAAAAGTACAGCAAGATGTGGGAGCAATCACCCATAAACTACCCCAAGCATGAATAGACTTTGATATTTGTATATATGTGTTACATCCCGGTTTTTTTTTTTTTTTTTAACGTTAAATTTTTTGTCCTAAGTTAATCAGCGTAAGTTCGGGAATGAGATTATTTTGGGATTACAAGTATTGTGCTACTTCAAACAAGTTATAAGTAAATTCATGAAGGTAAAAGGGTAAGCGAATCAAAGAAAATGAGTTTCGTCGAAGTTTGACATTTTGGGATAAAATACGGTCCAAGCTACAATACCCGATATTTATGAACTAGTGTCATATACAAGGTACCACATGACCATGATAGTATGATGTATAAAGTGTTTTAAAAGTAAGTTTTATCTTAAGTAATTTGAGATAATTCCTAATTATGTAAATAATTAAATAATTATTGGTCAATGGAGAATTAGTAAATTAATTAAGGAATGATAATCTTTGATAAATTCAAAGAGCCCCCAACGTGGCAGCAACAAAGACCCAAATTATGACTCTTAAGTTCATAAAATAGGTGGCACATTTGGAGGATTTAGTGGCTTAGTCATCACAAAAGGGTGGGCCCACAACCCGCCCACAAATCTAAAAATAAGAGATTTTAATACATCTTCTATGTAGATACTTATGTTGCTAAGAAAATTGAAACCTTGATGGCTAAGAGATCTCATACGGATGGAATCTCCAAAGTAATTCATTTGAAACTTCATGATGCGATACAATGTGATATTTGCGATTTTAAGGGAATACGGTGCAATCTTTCTCAAGAACATCATACGGATTTCTCCCTACTTCGATCTGTCATTATGTGATTTTTCACAATTGACGTGTGTTAGAGGACTTATCAAGAGAATCTGCTCAAGTATGTTAAGGCTATCCCTTCATTCCTTTTGGCATGATATGTACGACACAAACGAAATGAGCAAATGCATAACTTCCATAAATGACTCTATTCATAGAAGTATTAGAGATGTCCATGTTCTTGAATTCCCATATGTATTATTATTCTATCGTCTGTTCATGGGTGTCAAAAAATACGTAAGTTGATACGTTTATTTTATGATATTAATCAGAGGTATAATGGTCTTATAACGTTCCGAAAGATTTTATTGGCGTACGTCTCATGCATTGCATTCATTTATACATGTACATTGACCCATCACCAGATAGCGTTATATACGCGTATATATGTATATATATGTATATGGGATATGAAAAAAGATTACGTCGTTATATACGCACCACCACCTGATCAGCTGGTATACGTTGATGATTTGACCACAATGGCCAAGATGATATGATGGGATGCCCTCAAAGGCTTGATGATGTTATAAACACATGTACCTATGCACGACATAACATTCATACGCATATGCATGACACTATGAGTAATTTCGTTATTTACAGAGTTATTCAGACTTACATGTCGAGTCTTTTACTCCATGTTTCTCTCATGTCTATTATTTACTGAATGTCATTCCTTACATACTCGGTACATTATTTGTACTGGCGTCCCTTTTGCCTGGAGACGCTGCGTTTCATGCCCGCATGTCTTGATAGACAGGTCGAGAGTCCTCCAAGTAGGTTATCAGCTCCGCGGAAGATGTTGGTGCACTCTATTGCTTATTTGGTTAGTATGATTAGTACATGTATTAATTGGTACGGCGGGGTCGCTCCCGACCGTTATGATAAGTATGTACTCTTAGAGGCTTGTAGACAGATGTCATGTGTACGGATATTTGTATGGCCTTGTCGGCTTATATTTAATGTATATAATGGATCACATTGGCTTTATAGGTTTGTAGGTCACATGTATAAGTTTCTAAATCATGTTGGGTCGTTCTATGTCGGGTATTCCCTCATGTTTACTCTGGTTGTATCATGACGCGCCTTCTGGCCCACTTATCTATGATGATGTAATAAGAAAGATACTTTATGTTAGTGCTCGGTTAAGTAAGGTACCGGGTGCCCATTGCGGCCCAATGGTTTGGGTCGTGACAAAAGTAGTATTAGAGTAGTTTTGTCCTAGGAGTCTACAAGCCGTGTCTAGTAGAGTCTTGTTTATGGGTGTGTCGTGCACCACACTTATAAGCAGGAGGCTACAGGGAATTTATGATTGTCACTCTTTCTTCTTACTCTAGACCGTGTGGTAGAGCTCAGTTGTAATAACTCGATTTCCTAAACTCTATCTTATTCATAATACGACAATGTCTACATCCAGAAGGACAGTTGGTAAGAGATTGAATATGGCTATGGAAGAGTTGAGTCAGAGGAACTCAATTTTTCATGATGCTTATGATGAGTAAATGTAAGGTCTTCAGTAGATCATGAGTGTACTAAGACATGTAAGACTTTTAATAAAGAGCCTTACGTCAAGAATATCTATCCACCCCTATGGTAAAAGGCAATGAGAAATTTAGATGATAGATACAAGTTTCAACAAGTAAAGGAAACAAGGTGAAGAAGGTACGATGTACCCACTTAATGAAGATTAACAGTATTTACAATTCAAGTAGAGGAATACAAGCATTTTGAGTTACCTTCAAATGTAATAAAGGTATGTACAAATGGCCACACCCATCTTAGTTATGCCCTATGGGGGCAAACAGAGATAGTTTAGAGAAGAACGGATATCAGGATCCAGCTGGAGTTAGAGTAACCCAAAAAGTTGGATAGGTTGTTAGCTTTAGCTGACATTTTTGAAGGATATTACAAACGTGGTAATAATTCTCCTTGTGAGACACCCAGATGGTGCATTCTAGAATAGTACAACTAAATATGAATACTACAATGTTAAAAAAAATTCAAAGACAGGCACTGGAAGCCTGGAAGGGATAAATATTACTCCCTCTGGTCCAAAATACGTGATTTTTTGTTGTTTTCACACAGATTCAGAAATCCACCTTTTAGCATTAATTAGCAATGAAATTGACCATATTAACCTTTACTGTCTCACATAAACACTCCTAACACTTATTCCAACACTATTTACTCCAAGGACAATGTAGGAAAAAAATAATTAATTCATTCTTGAAATCTGAAAAAATCACTTATTGTGGACCACAAAAAAGGGCCAAAAAATCACTTATTTTGGACCAGAGGGAGTACCTTAGTATGGATCTCATCCTTAGTAGAGAGAGAATATTAGGCAACCCGAAGAGCCAGTGGATGGAGCAAGGGGAGCTAAAAGCAAAAGAAAGTCTTGTTGAATTTTTCAGGTTAAAGTGATAGACATAAATGGTAGCAGAGAAATAAGAAGAGAGTTAATGAAACATTATGAGTAAGATGATACATGGATGACAAAGGTAGATAAAACAATGATGATATTATAGAGTCTATAGTCAAGTGAAGGAAAATACGAGAGGTGACAGGCCTTGAGACAACAAAAGAATATAGGCCATAAAGTCATATCCTCATTTTGAGAAATAAGTTCGTGACTCCAAAGCGACTACCAGAAGGAAAAGTTACACTCAGAGTAATAGAAATCAGTATGGATTGGTGAACAAGATAAACTAAAGATGAATAACGGACTGAGTGATTTGGTAATGGTCGACATTATGAGAATTTCATATTGCGTTCAGGCGATGATAGAGTGGATGACAAAAGAATAACCTTTAAAGGTCATTCCGGAAGTCGCTTCCCTAAAGCATGCAATGTGAGAAAAGTTATGTTTAAGGGACTGTATGTGCCAGTTATATTACGTGTCACCCTCCCGAGTAAGGAATTTTGTTATCCTTGATACATAAGGATTACCGAAAGACGAGTAAGGACCATCAATGATGTGAAAAGATGAGAAACATAGAACTAAGTGGTTCTAGTAGCGATGGAATGGTAAAGGAAGAATGAGATAAAAATGAGAAAGGAATGAGATTTCACTTATTCAAGTCCTACAGATATGCTACGATTCCGGAACATTACGCAAACCCGACGTCAAAGAAAGGAAGTAAGGGTTCCTGCCCGAGATGTTATTGATAAATAAGGAGCCAATGCGAGACGTAAGTTAAGGCAAAGGAAATAACCCCAAGAAAGATTTCGCGGAATATTGATATGAGAATGGACCAACGAGTAGTTAACAGTTGATTGAGAAAGAGCCTAGTTATGGCTAGACAGGAGGTTACAGATGAATCAACAGACCGTGCAAGATAATCATAGTAAACCCAATATAGTGAATTCAACCTCGTAGTGAAGTCATTGTAATAATTGAGATATATTCATATAGGAGTTGGGGTAGTCAAAGGTACCGTATGATGTTACGGGAATAAAAGAGAGTGCCACTGGGAAGACAGTCAAAATATTAGTTCATAAGCAACCCTGCAAGCACAAGAGCGTGGATATAAGTAACTACGGATAATTATAGACAAGGAAGGACATCAAAAGGTCCGTATAAGCTCATAGCTTTACAAGAGTCAGAGGGTCCTCTCTAAGTACTACAATGAAAGACTAGTTGAGGAAGTAAGGAAGAATGCTTAAACTTAAGCTCAGTGACCCAAAGAGGGAATGGTCTTATATAACAATCTCACAACAACATTGCATGCACTCCATAAGAAGTGGCACCTACAACGATTAACAAACGGGGAGTAAAATCAGAAGTGATATTCAAGATCATATGAGTTGTATGGAATTCCAATATGTGCGAGTGCCAAGATAAGCTAAGTATGCACACAACAAAGGGAAGAAAGACCAGGAAAAGTAACAGCTTACATTTAAAGAAAGTTGAGAAGGAACGAAATGAATTATTTGACCAATGATCCATAGTTAGTTACATTATGAACGCACTTAAGATTTCGGAGTATTATCCATGCAACATATATGTTGACAATCATACAGCCGTAGAAGACTCTGGTATAAGTTAAAAGAAAGAATTGAGTCCAGGTCATAGACAAAGGATTGAATTGTTAGAAGATTATATCATGGATATTTCATAACGTCCATTAAGGGCTAAAGTAATAACTAATACCATGAGCCGTAGATTGGAAGATAGCCTAAGCCTACATTAAGGTTGATCAGAGGGAAGAGGAAACTAAAGAGTTACATCAACTAAGTAAATCAGGAATCTGATTATTGGACCCAAAATATTATAGGAATCGTGATTGAGAACATTGCAGGATCACTCTTAATATCTGAGGTACAAGAGAGGTAGTACAAAAACCATATTCTATAACGTATCTACGATAAAGCCAGTTAGAAGAGTACCAGCCTTATAAGAAGTCAGTATGAATCTCCCACTGGATTGTGTATGCACCAGAGGAGCAAGTATTATAATAGAGCTTCAAGTTGTGGATGTGAATTATACATATGTGGGAGGGAGGCTATGAAAGAAATAAAAGATTTGATGCGAGATTTTAAGGCAATTAAGGTAAAGGTAAACAACGTACGAGATACTCAAATGTAAAAGGTTGTGAATAGTCCATACTGCGGATAGAAGGCTACAAGCACGGGTATTCAGTCTCCAGGAATGATAAAGGCACAGTCAGTGGCGTATCTTCCAGCCTATGTTTTCTAGGTATCGAGAGGCCTAGTCAAGAGAGTAAAGAAGAGTTAGAGAAGATTTGATGTCTTTCTTGATATTCCAGAATAGCATAAGGAAATCTATGGTGCAAGAAAGTTGCAGGAAGGTTGCAAGTAGTATAAATAGACATGTGTAGATCGCAAGCTAAAGTATGGTAAAGTGACAAGGTTTAAGGAAGACAAGAGTAAAACTAAGAAAAAGACAAGTGTGGAGATGGAAAAAATGGATAAGTCCTCGGGGTTAAGCCCGTGAAAACAAGAGAGCTGATGGTTTCTCTAAGTTATAGAAAGCTCAGTATAAGCCTGAATGAACTCAAAAGAGTCTAAGACTAGTAGCATTTAGAAGAGATGGAATGCTGCCTGATAGTATAGTGAGGGTGTAATTGTGATGGAAGAAGGATGATGTATGGGCCTCCGATTGAGTAATAATTTCATGAATTGTACAGAATTAAAAGGCCCACGTAAGTTAAATTACATTGGGATGCTATGAAATATGATTATGGAAATATAACATTGTATCACCCCCAGGTGGACCAGGAAAGTCATTTCAAATGAACCTCAATGCAACGTGAGCCCTAGTGATTACGTAAGAAGTTTCAAGATATCAATGATAGAATGTAGATCAATATTAAGGTGAATCAACAATGGATGGATAAGGGTTACAAAATATGAGATGAGGGTAGGTCGTCATTCTTAAGATAAATAGTAATGAGGAGACATTAAGAACTTGGATTTATACATATATGATAAGCAGCAAAAGAGTAACCTGGAGTTTGGTAGCAGACCTTAGTAACGATAAATCGAAGTAAGAATTATGGTATAGTACGATTGTTGATACCCAATCTTTCCCTCATATTTCTCTCTCTCTCTCTCTCTCTATATATATATATACATACATATATATATATATATATATATATATATATATATATATATATATATATATATACACTTTCAAAATAGTGCATATGCACCATCACTTAATCTATAGACATATACAAGCATTTTTCATAATTTTCTATAATTTTTAAAGGTTTTAAATCAATTTATTCATGCATTTTTTATTATATAGATGCTCATTAATTACCTCACACATTATTTTATTATTATTTTATCATCTAATCTCACCATTTACACCCATATTAGGTTTTAAATATTTTTAACATATTTGTCATAATTACGTTTGTATTTTAAAGGCTAAAATTGCACATTTGCAATAATAGCTCATATGTATTTATAATTACTTTACTTATGCCAAAATAATCTTTTTTATACTTTTGTAATGTTAGATAACTGTTTTTATTTATTTATTTATTAATTTTATTTATTTATTTATTTATTAAATTTTGGGTATTTAAAAACTGGCCTCAATTTATAACCTATTTTTGGACCCAACACACCAGCTCAACACCCTTGGTCTAAAACCTACTAGCCCAGTCCCCATACCGGTTTTAATACCCGACACAAGCTCCTTTAAAATCTTGGCCGTAGATCTTTAAGATCAACAACCCACATTCAACCCCACCCTTTTAATTACCTCTCACCACCCGCCGCCCCTAAATACTCTCTATTCTTCTTCTCCTCTGAAAAAACCTGTAAGGACCCGTAAATGTAACGACCCGACCGGTCATTTTGAGCTCTAGTGCGTCATTCGGCAGTTTGAGGCTGTGAGCATCTTCGTTTCAGGTATTATGACTCGTAGGCATGGTCGGAATTGTGTTTCAGGAAGTTCAGAGTCAATTTGGAAAGAAAATTCTCATTTCGGGAGCCTTAAGTTGGAAAGATTGACTAAGATTGGATTTTTGAGTAAACAACCTTAGAATCAGGATTCGAAGGTTCCAGCATGTTCGTATGATGATTTCGGACTTGGGCGTATGTTCGGATCGGGTTTTGGATGACCCGGGAGCATTTCGGCGCAAATTGTAGAAGTTAGCATTTTAGAAGAAATTTCATAGGTCTGGGTTGAAATGCATTTCGGTGTTATTGATGTTCGTTTGGGATTCCGAGTCTAGGAATAGCTCTGTATGGTGATTCTGGAGTTGGGAGCGCGATAGGAAGTGAATTCGGAGGTCCGTAGGTCATTTTGAAGTCATTTGGCAAAAGATAGAAATTTGAAGTTTTTTTTGAGAAGTTTGACCGAGAGTTTGACTTTTTGATATCGAGTTCGGATTCCGATTTCGAAAGTTGGAGAAGGCCCATAATGTCGAATATGACTTGTGTGCAAAATCTGGGGTCAATCGAACGTGATTTGATAGGTTTCAGCATCTGATATAGAAGTTTGAAATTTCAAAGTTCATAAAGCTTGAATGGAGTGCGATTCATGATTTCGACGTTGGTTGATGTGATTTGAGGCCTCGAGCGAGTTCGTATCATGTTTTGGGATATGTTGGTAGAATTTTTTAAGGTCTCGAGGTCCTCGGGTGTATTTCGGAAGGCTAACGGAATGGATTTTGGGCCAAAATAGCTGCTGAAATTTCTTCTGCAAATCTGTTTTGGACAGCAACTGATGCATCAAAGGGCTAACTTTGGAAGCATATATATCAATATATATAAGGAATATGTAAATTTGCAAAACATAAAAGTTGTAGCCCATGCATTCTAGTTTCCAGAAAGTTAAAGCATTGATGATTTGGACATTTGACCAGAATATTATGATCGATTGAAGATGGCTAGTGAAGCAGTTTCGGCAGAATTTACTGATGCATGGAGCCGAATTTGGAAGCTCATATATCAGAATATATAAAGCGTTATATGGTGTACAACCTATCAAATGAAAGATCTGCGAGCCTAGTTTGTAAATCTTCAAACCTTTTGTCATTTGGATATTTTTACAAGGAGTTATGGGCGTTTTAATAGAAGGTGTACAACAGAGGAAAATTATAATAGGATGTACAACCTGCACAACGCAAGGTACAACTCGATGAAGCCTGGGCAGATTGTTTTAAAAGCGAGTTTTGGCTAATTTCTTTCATTTGGCTTGGATGATTTTGGAGAGCTCAATGAGAGATTTTCACCAAGCAACACTAGGTAAGTGATTTCTTCCTATTTTTGAGTTAAATATGTGATCTTACATGGATTTAGACATGAAAAATTAGTATAAATTTGGGATTTTTGGGGAAGACCTAAAATTTGAAATTTTGGACTTTTACCATGAATTTGAGCATGAAAATTAGAGCAAATTGTATATTTGAGTTAGTAAAACTATGGGTAGAATTTATCTTCGAGAAATTTCGGAATCCAGGCACGTGGGCCCGAGGGCATTTTGGTCAACTTTTCGAGCGGAGTTGGGAACTTATATAATTTGAATTGTTACAAGTATTAGAGTGATGTTTTATTGATTTTCCCGTTATTTGAATAGTTTTGGGGCGTTGTGCATCAATTGGAGTCGTCGGAAGGGCTTGGAAGCCGGTTATGGAATTTCCGAGCGAGGTAAGTCTCCTTTCTAACTTTTTGAGGGGGAATTGTCCCCTTAGGTGAACTAATTAATTATGTGCTACTATTTGCAAGGGTTACGTACATACGAGGTGACGGGAGTCCGTGCGTAGCTACTATTATGCTTGTGTCTGGGTAGTATAGGACCCACTAACATGCCTTATGTGTTGTACCTGTGATCTTTCCAATAATATTAGGCTGTTAATGCTATCGAATTAGTAACTGATTACCAAAGAAGGTTAGAGTTTACTTTTCTTAATCATTTAGAAAGAGAATTGATTCTTCCGTGGGTAATTGTGTTCCTGATAAAGTTATAATATTTAAACATTATTAAACTTGGCAAATGAATTTCCAGACAAAGATTTAAATACTATTTTCGTGTTCCTTAAAAGAGAATTTTTCCACTTTCTAGAGTAACTGCTTTCTTGATAAAAATATGAACTTATTGTGTGAATATGTGTATCGATGGGTTTCTTGAGTCGCATGTATGATTCGTGAGCAGGATAACCCTATTATTTATATATGACCGCGTCGCATGGTCGATTCGCGAGCGGGGGAAAATAGATGCATCTATGGTTCGAGCCGTTCGACCCTTCGGCAGTGCACATTATATTATTGTTGGTCCCCGCCGTTCGACCCTCGGCATTTCTTGCGCATGATAATTTCTGCGTATTTTCTGTAATTATTCCCTGTTTATTGGCCTATGAAGTTTTAAATTGCCAACTGAAATGACGAAGATTTGAAGTGTTAAATGTGAAAGAAGTTGATATTACTTATCCCTGATTTTATTAAATTGCCTATGATATTCCCGCTTAGTGTCTCACTTGATTATACTAAATTGACTTCTAGCAAATGTCTAATTCGACCTCTAGTCACTACCTCTCTGAGGTTAGGCGGGATACTTACTGAGTACACGTTGTTTTCGTACTCATGCTACACTTGCTGTGCATTTTATTGCACAGGTACTTTCACAGCGATGTGGCCGGCTTGGAGACTTAGGCGATCTTCATCATCCGGAGGCGATCTGCAGCTGATAGAGTCTCCCTCAAATGTATTTATTTTTATTTTAAATTCCTTGTCCAGTTGTATTTCGGACAAGCATTGTAGTATCTGTTTAATTCTTAGAAATACGCTCATGCACTTGTGACACCGGGTTCTGGGATGTGTTTGGGATGTATTTTATTAAAAATGGATAATTAGACTATCGTATTTGCTTAGCGGATTTTATTCAGTTATTATGTAATAAAGTGAAAGGTAATGATTTCAAAAATGCTAAAACAGGAAATTTAACTTAACCATTTAATGATTGGCTTGCCTGACAGTGGTGTCCGGCGCCATCACGAACTTATGGATTTTGGGTCGTGACAATAAAATTTTTAACCCAAAACTTAGGATTTCGTGGTGCCGAGTTAGATTCCTGCGCGGGTTGGACCTTTTGGATTGAATAGTACCCTACGGACTAAGAAGAAAATGTTCGCGAAAGAGTACATTTATGTGGCCCATTATGCGGTTGTATAATCACTCTGCGGATCGTATAATGCCCGCAGAGTGAATCAGGAAACTGGCCAACTTGAAGCCAATTATGCGGCGCAAAATGCTATCGCATAATTAATATGCGGGCCGCATAATCCATCGCATATCTGCCTTGGAGTTTTGCGAGGGGATTTCTACGATGCATTATGCGACCGTAGAAGGTATGCGGGCCGCATAATGGTCGCATACCCGGCAAGAAATTTACCCCTCCTGAGACCCCTTTCTGCGACAGTTTTGCGGAGAACATACTCATTTCGCGGTCGCATATGTGTCGGGCCACCCTTTTTTCTTATTTTTAGACCCGACCCTAGACCGATAAAACACACATCCCTCACCATTTAGACCATTTTATGATATTATAGAGTGAGGAAGAGAGGTTATAGAGTGAGAGAGATCACCCACCCCCCTGATATTCACCATTCTTGTTGCATGCTTGAAGATTTGCAAGGAGGCCATAAAATCGAAGGTAAGAACCCATACCCTATCTTCTAAATTCAGGATTTTAGCAAAGGGGGATAATTGTTTAAGAAAATATGGCGTGGGAGAGGTAATGTCCTTGCATGTATATGATCCTAAGCTAGGTAAGGGAAATCTTCCACTTAAAAGGGGGCCATGGGACTATAGCGAATTTGTAATGTTATATCATACTTAAGTGAGCTAGGACTATGAACGGATTTCTGATTACGGTATAATTGTGCTACATTGTTAAATAGATTGAAAGAGCTAAAGGGTTCTGGAACTTGTCGTAGGAATTAGGGAAAGACCCAGTCCAGGTATGTATGGCTAACTCTATTCTTCTTAGAATTGAATCATGGGTGTCTGAATACTTGGTATGAGTTCCTTACTTGAATTGATTGCTTAATGTGCTATGTTGAAAGGTTTCTGTTCCCTAATTATTTTATGTGTTACCATGTCACCATGCTATTTGAAAAGTGTGAAGTATGATTCTCCAAGCTCCTTCTCTTATGTGCGCAATGCATTACATAATAGTACTTATCAATATCGAAGATGATGTTATTTAACAAATAAAAAGAGGAAAAGACTCGAGATGTAAAATGAGTCCAAGTGCCAAGAATTATGTAATTAATGATGGAAATGATATGTGCTTTGAGTAATTAATTGAAATGGTGATGTCCCAAGTGAAATGGCTTAGCCGATCGGCCCGAAATCGGACGCCATGTTGTACACATAATGGCATTTACATTGGAAACATTGATATAAATTGTGGATATGGTTATGCTCACTTGGGATGGCTTAGAAGGTAGGGCCGAGATCGTACTCCGTGTAAATTGTGGCACTTGGCATTAAAAGACTATTAATCAAAAGGGATGGAAAGACGAAATAAGAAACTATGTGACCCCTACTTGTGTTTCTCTATTCCTGTGAAGTGCTATGTGATTTCTATGACTGCCTTCCTATCTGTTTTATTGTTTGTTCTATTTAGAGTGGAGTTTGTCCAAACATACTAGTACTATTTTATGGTACTAACGTCCCTTTTAACGGGGGCGCTACATCTTCTAAATGGATGTAGGTGGTTTCGTGGCAGATAGCGTTAATCGCAGATAGTGGTGCCTTCTCTCTCTCCCCACAACACTCTTGGTGAGCCCCATATCTTCCCGGGGTCTTGTATAGCATATGTTGTTCCTCTTTGTATAAGTTATCATATTTTGAGGTATAGCCGGGGCCTTGTTACCGGCATTGTCATGTTTGTCTTTGGTATCTTTAGAGACTCCGTAGATATTTATGTGGGTTATGTACGGGTGTCGAGGTGGTCATTGGATCAGATTGTATTTTGAAAATCTTTTCCCACTTGATGTAAATCTAATTAAAGATTGGAAATCAAATTGTGACTTAATGTATTATAATGAATGATGGGCGGCCAATGGTTGTGCAATGTATATCTGACCCCCTTCCCGTTTATTAGATGAAGATGCGTCCCTTTTTTCTTTCAAAATCTTAACGGGTCAGATTGGGTGGGTCTAATAGGCTTACTCGGCTGAGTTCACTCGATTGAGCGCCGGTCGCGCTCCCCGATGTTGGGGCGTGACAAGACCCTAGCGCCGTCAAGCTATTATCCCCTCTGATTCCGACCCAAAAATGGAATCAATCAATGATTCCCTTACCTTGTTGACCACCTCTCACTACTAGTTACTCGTTTATTACTTAATTTCTTGCCTAAATATGGCAAGCGTATCTCTTTAAATTCGAACCAAAAACTGGTTCAGATCTTTGACCTTTTTCCGTCTGTGTTCGTTCTCGTTCTGTTATGGTAAGAATCTATGAGAATCTTCACGATTTTCTACTTACCCTAAAACTAGTGTTTCAAATCTTTATATATCTAATCTGGTTCGATTCTTATTTTTCTTCAATATTGCCGTCTATATGTCTCTATGCATCTTGTTATAACCCTCTTTGTTATTTCTGCGATTTTCTACTTACCCTAAATTTGAGGTTTCTGATTCTTCATAATCGAACGAAATCTGGTTCGATCCTTTAATTCTTTCCGTCTATATGTCTCTGTGCATCTTATTACAACCCTCTCTGTTAATTTCTACGATTTTTACTTGCCCTAAATTTGGGGGTTTTGATTCTTCAAAACCAAACTAGATCTGTTCGACTCTTTAATTATTTTGTTAAAGTCTTTGGCTATATGTCTATATGCATCTCTTTACTTGTTATTTCTGCCGATTTTGTATGTTTTACCTAAATTAGAGTTTCAAAATTTTCTTTCCTTATTAACTGTTAAGTGCTTCCCTTTCTAGTACTTTGCCATATTTGTGTGTTCAAATTCAGTACTATTTAAACCCCTCCCCCATCCCTTTTCAAACAGACTCAGAGTTCGAAAATATTTTCACTACCATAAACAAACTATACACTGTTATTCTATAGATATTATTTTGTGCTTTGATTCCTGGCCTGCTGGAAGCCAAAGCCAGAAATCCTATATTGTTTGCTTTTGTTGCTGACAATTGCTACATTGTTAGATTGCTTTTATGTTTCATCTTAACTGGTGAGTTATTTAATCCTTTGTTACTTTATTACTCGTTTGATATGTTAGTGTTATTAGACTAGTTATTTTCTGTATTTAAGACATGTTTAACTCAATAAATCAATTAATGAAATCTGCTTAACTCTGTGTAACTTAGGACTATCTTTTAGCATTAAGCATGCTTTGATACTTTTCCTTAAGAACTAGTTAATCGTGTATACCTTGGCAGGTTCATTAGCTTGTTGTTAAATATGTTATCATGTTACCTGTATGGTTCTGTGCTCACCATGTTATGATACCTTTGTTAAATTATTCAATCAATTCTTATTGCTAATTACGGTTTTCCTGACTTACTGTTGATCAATGAGTTCCCTTTCTGTGACTTAGCCTGATATGATATCTTTGTTATCTTTGTGAAGCATGTTTATAAAATTATCCTTATTAGCATATGACTTTGTTAACTTTCAAAACTTTATCAAGTCTATTTAATTTAAAAATGTAATTATTCTGTGTGTAATTCTATTCCTAAATGTAATCCCCGATCCTATCCTACTCTTGAATTCTCATTCTTTGCTGGCTGAAAGCCAAAGAAATTTAATTACTGTCCCCTGGCCTTCCTGGTGTGAGCACTGCTCATGGTTCATATGAGACCCTCATGAACTCTGACACATCAAAAATTGGTGTGATGACGCAAAAGGTCATCTTATGTAATTTAAGCCTTATCTGTGTTCCGAGGCTCCGAGAGCCTCCGTTAGTCTCACCTCGTTATGCGTGCGCAGCCCGGGCGTGTAGCCGGGAAGCTATTATGTGAAAATTTGATGGAAATGAGTTTTGATAATTAATAGATGAACATAGTTGACTTTGGTCAACATTCCTGGTAAACGGACCCGGACCCGTGATTCGACGGTCCCGGAGGGTCCGTAGGAAAATATGGGACCTGGGCACATGCTCGGAATCAAATTCCGAGGTCCCACGCCCGAGAAATGAATTTTTAAAAGAAATTATTTTCTGAAAATAACAAAGGAATATGAAAGTGAATAATTATGTGAAAACTGTGTTACCGGGCCCGTAGTATGGTTCCGGAGCCCGGAACAGGTTTATTATATATTATTTGTCTTATTTTTAAAATTTGGTG
>ML250040.1:0-31036 GCA_005239495.1 Nicotiana undulata | reverse complement strand
TAAGCCTTAAAAGTTTGCAAACACTTAAGTATCAATAACATTGAATAAGAAAAATAAAATTTAATTATCTATATATATATATATAGCTCGCCCCGCCCGAGCCTGTTAAGCTTGAACCCCGACGGGCCCAAAAAACCAACTCGCTACCAGCCCGTTATCCCAACCCGCTAACCAACCCCGTTCGTTAACGGGCGGGCTGGTTTATTTTGTGTTCAGCCCGTTCGTTAACGGGCGGGCTGGTTTATTTTGTGTTCAGCCCGCCCGTTAAACACCCATAGTTTAGCTACTATTTTCACTCTAACTTGGTTGCAGTTTATTGATATTTGAATGTTAAATGATAACAAATATTCTCTAATTGAGAACTTTATGCTTTGCAGGAGCAACTCCAGGATATCATTACGTTAGAGAGTATTCTAGAGCTAATATGGAGCATTGAAGGCCAATCGGAGGTTAGACCGCTTAAAAAGAAGAAAGAAAAAAGGCTGCAGAAAAATCCTCCAGGTGCGCGGTCTATGCGCGGTCGCGCACTGGCCGCGCATGTCAGGCAGAATACTGGTGGTCGATGCGCGGCCGCACACGTGCTTCCAAGAAAAATAGTCAAAGGATAATTTTGTAATTACAAAGACGACTAACCTTGACCTATATGAAGGCCAGCTCGCCCAAAAGAGGATATCTCTGTTTTTAGAAGAACTTTGGAGGCAAGAACACAAAAGGTGCAAGACAGAGAATTCCTCTACGAGTTTTTCATCTTATTCTTCTTAATTCCATTGTTGGTTATGACTTTTTATAAAGTAATCTTGCTTAGCAGTATGAGTAGCTAAACTCGTCATCTAGGGTTGATGGAACTAACTGTTGGATGAAGTCATGATTACGTTTTGATATAATTGAGCCGTTTTTACTCGATAATTGTTCAACTATGTGTTTCTTGTGATTAATTAAAAGGGCCCTTGATTAATCGTGTCTGGTTATCTTGTGTTGCTTAAGAAAGAACATTTGATTAATTTTTTGTTGAACAATGCCACTTTCGAGTAAGTTAAGAGATTAATTACATGAGTTTAAAAGCCGGATTAGAGATAACGAAGCTTTGGTGTGATATTTATGAGTTGTACAAATTGTCAACTAGAGTAGTTCGAGAGAATGCTTCTAGAAAATTATCGTAATTGATCGAGAGATAATTAAGGTAAACAAGAACGGATCATCTTTATAGATTGTTACAGCAATATTATAGCTAACGTGTCAGGAATTAATCCGACAATTGGGGAAATCAATAACCCTAGATCTTTTTACCCTTGAATTCAACTTCATTCTTATTTATTGATAGTTTTATTGTCATTTTTCCTTAGCTAAATAATTTCTGTTAATTATCAAATAAAATCTTGAACTCTGAAAATTGTCTAAGCTTATCATTTGCGATACTAAAAGTTGTAGCAAATAGGTTAGTTCCCTATGGGATTCGACTCCGGACTACCAGATTATTTTTGCGGCGATCGTTTAGTCATTTTATAATACATAGTTGCGCGTGATCAACTGGTAAGTGTCGAGCCTAACCTCGACGAAGGAGTGACGAGGCTACGACGGGACACCCACAAATTAATAACAGACAGTTATAACTAAAACAGAAAAGGAAGCAGGATAATATAAAAGCAGTAATTATGCAGAAATAAATACATAACTCAAATGTCTTATCAGTATCCAGCTATAACCAATCCTTAAGTGAAATGTAAAACTACCGAATAACTTACACAATCAGAGAAAAATACATAAACACGTAAACTAATGCGGCGCGCATCCTGATCCCACCAGACAACACAAAATCCTCCATTATTCCTCCGTAACAATAACAATATCAGTAAATAATATATATGTTTCGGAGTGCAACCCGATCCCACCATATACACCCCTGGGCCTACATGCTTGGATTCCGACAGTTTCCGAAGAAAACAATTACCCATAACCTAAAGGTCATTAATATATGATTTTTGTGTGTTTTCATAACCAATTCCATGGTAATTCCCTCATTTCATAAAAACCTAGATTTTTGCCCTAACCCATGATTTCTACTAATTTAGGATGTTAATCTACCTAGGAATTCAAGTATTAAATCAATACTAGGGTGGAAATTACTTACCTTCCAGTGGTTAAGTCGTGGGTCTCTTTTGCATGCCGAAAATCGCCTAGGAAGAAGGTGGGAATGCTCAAAAATGGAGTTTTCCCGTATTTTAAAAGACCTCACTGCCTACAGGGATTCCACACTTGCGGCTCAAGGACCGCACTTGCGGTCTCGCATCTTCGAGGATCACCTCGCACCTGCGGAATTGGACAAAGGGACCTGGGCTCGCACCTGCGGAGAGGAGCCCGCACCTGCGGCTCCGCTTCTGTGGACTATGATCCGCACCTGCGAGGAATGGCAGCCTCTCCTGGGGTCGCACCTACGAGGCCTGAATTGCAGCAGCGGTCTTGCACCTGCGACTGGTCAACCGCAGGTGCGTTTACACCAGATCTGGTGCACCAGCAGTTATAGTTGCTGGTTTTTGGCCTCGTTTTGTGCCCGAGCGGCACCTGGGCCCACCCGAGCCCCCGTCCAAATATACCAACAAGTCCCAAATCATAATACGGACTCGCTCAAGCCTTCAGAACACTCAAAATAACGCTAACACTCAAAATCACACCTCAAAACCCCCTAGAATCAAACTTAAGAACTTTAAGTTCTTGAATTCGCTAACAATGCGCCGAACCGACTTATACTACTTGGAATGACACCAAAATTTGCAAGCAAGTCATAAACGACATAACAGAACTATTCCCTGTCTCGGAATTCTGTTCGGACCTCGATAACATAAAAACACGTTCCAAACCTCAATTTGAACTTAAGGAAACTCTATTTCCTCTATTGGGCGCCGAAACGCTCCCGGGTCGTCCAAAACCCATTCCGTACACACGCACAAGTCCAAAATCATCATACGAAGCTACCGGATCCGTCGAAACTCGATTCGAGGTCGTTTACTCAAAACGTTGACCGAAATCAAACTTGGCCTTAAAGGCCAACCTTAAGGAATTAAGTGTTCCTATACCACTCTAAACTCTTCCGAATCTCGAACCACCCGTCCCCACAGGTCATAAATCATAAAAAGCCACTACGGGAAGTCTTATTCAGGGGAACGGGGTCCTATAACTCAAAATGGCTTGTCGGGTTGTTACATTCTCCACCTCTTAAAGAAACGTTCATCCTCGAACGGGTCTAGAATCATACCTTAAGTGCTGACTAAGTGTGGATATCTGCTCCGCATGTCCTCCTCGGACTCCCAAGTCACCTCCTTGACTGGTTTTCCCCTCCACTGGAACTTTACGGTAGAAACTCTCTTGGATCTCAATTGGCGGTCCTGCCTGTCAATAATAGCAATTGGCTCTTCCTCGTAGCCCAACCTCTCATCCAACTGGATGGTGCTGAAATCAACCACGTGAGAGAAGTCGGCGTGGTACCTCCGGAGCATGGATAAATGAAAGAACGGATGAACTCCTGATAAAATGGGAGGTAAAGCAAGCTCATAAGCAACCTCTATGATCCGCCTCAATACCTCAAAAGGACCTATAAACCTTGGGCTCAGCTTTCCCTTCTACCTTAATCTCATGATACCCTTTATCGGCGAGACTTTCAACAGGACCTTATCTCCCCCCTAAATGATACATCACGCGCCTTCTGATCCGCGTAACTCTTCTGTCTGGACGGTGCTGTGCGGAGCCTCTCCTGAATCAACTTCACCTTCTCCAAAGCATCCTTCACCAGGTCGGTGCCATATAGCTTAGCCTCGCCAGGCGCAAACCATCTGATAGGAGAACGACATCGCCGACCATACAAAGCCTCAAATAGAGCCATCTCGATGCTGGACCGATAACTATTATTGTAAGCAAACTCGGCCAAAGGCAAGAAATGGTCCCACTGACCTCCGAAGTCAATCACGCATGCCCTGAGCATGTCCTCCAATATCTGAATTGTATGCTCCGACTAACCATCAGTCTAAGGGTGAAATGTTGTGTTGAGATCTATCTGGGTACCCATCTCACTATGCAATGCTCTCCAGAAGTGCGAGGTGAATTGAGGACCTCGATCTGATACAATGGATACCGGCACACCGTGCAACCGGACTATCTCCCGAATGTAGATCTGGGCTAACCTCTCAGAAGTATAAGTAGTAGCTATTGGAATGAAATGCGCTGATTTGGTCAACCTATCCACAATGACCCAAACCGCGTCAACCTTCCGCAAAGTCTGAGGCAACCCAACCACGAAGTTCATAGTGATGCACTCCCACTTCCACTCAGGATTGGGCATCTGCTGAAGTAGGCCTCCTGGCCTCTAGTGCTCAAACTTGACCTGCTAGCAATTAAGATATCTAGCCACATACTCCACTATGTCCTTCTTCATCCGCCTCCACCAGAAATGTTGCTTCAAGTCACGACACATCTTCGTAGCACCAGGATGAACAGAATACCGTGAACTGTGAGCCTCCTCTAGAATCCTCTCCCTCAGGCCATCAACATTAGGAACACACAGACGGCCCTGAAGTCTCAGAACACCATCCTCACCCATGGTAATCTCCTTGGCACCACCCTGAACCATTGTCTCTCGTAGCTCTTCCAAACACGGATCATCATAATGTCGGGCGTTAATCTCCCCCAATAACGAAGACTGAGCAACCACATGTGCAAGAACTTGGCGAGGCTCTGAAAGGTCCGATCTCACCAGGCGATTAGCCAAGGATTGAATGTCCAAGGCTAGGGGTCTCTCCTCTACTGCAATATAAGCCAAACTACCCATACTCTCCGCCTTCCTGCTCAAGGCATCCGCTACCACATTTTCCTTGCCCGGATGATAAAGAATGGTGATATCATAATCCTTCAACAACTCAAGCCATTTGTGCTGCCTCAAATTAAGATCCCTCTGTTTGAACAAGTGCTGCAATCTGCGGTGGTCTGTACAAACCTCATAAGACACCCCATACAAGTAGTGCTTCCAAATCTTAAGAGCATGAACAATTGCCGCCAACTCCAGATCGTGCACAGGGTAATTCTTCTCATGAACCTTCAGCTGGCGCGAAACATAAACAATAACTCTCCCTTCCTGCATCAACACACATCCCAAACCAACGTGTGAAGCGTCACAATATATTGTATACATCCCAAAACCGGAAGGCAATACTAGAACTGGTGTTGAGGTCAATGCTGTCTTGAGCTTCTGAAAGCTCTCCGCACACTCGTCGGACCATCGGAATGGGGCTTGCTTCTGAGTTAACCTAGTCAGTGGGGCTGCAATGGAAGAAAAGCCCTCCACAAATCGGCGATAATAACCTGCTAGACCCAAGAAGCTCCTGATCTCTATAGCTGAAGTAGGACGCGGCCAACTCTGAACTGCCTAAATATTCTTAGGATCAACCTTGATACACTCTCCGGATACCACATGTCCCAAGTATGCCACGGAATCCAATCAAAACTCACACTTGGAGAACTTAGCATATAGCTTCTATTCTCGCAAAGTCTGGAGCGCAACCCTCAAATTCTGCTCGTGCTCGCCCAGGCTACGTAAGTAAATCATAATGTCATCAATAAAGACAATGACAAAAGAATCAATGTACGGCCTGAACACCATGTTCATCAAGTCCATAAATGATGTCAGGGCATTAGTCAAGCCAAAGGACATCACCAGGAACTCATAATGACCATATCTCGTACGAAAAGCAGTCTTCGGAACATCTGAGTACCGAATCTTCAACTGGTGGTACCCCGATCTCAAATCAATCTTAGAAAAAACCCGAGCACCCTGCAACTGGTCAAACAAATCATCGATGCGCGACAATGGGTACTTGTTCTTAATAGTGACCTTGTTCAACTTGCGGTAGTCAATACACATCCGCATAGACCCATCCTTCTTCTTCAAAAATAGGACTGGAGCACCACAAGGCGATATACTCGGCCTGATGAACCCCTTAGCCAACAACTCCTCAAGCTTCTCCTTCAATTCCTTTGGAGCCATACGGTACTGGGGAATGGAAATAGGCTAAGTTCCTGGAGCTATATCAATACAGAAGTCAATATCACGATCTGAAGGCATGCCTGGAAGGTCTGAAGGAAATACATCCGCAAACTCTCGAACCACTGGCACTGAGTCAATCGTCACAGACTCGGCGGAGGTGTCCCGCACATAAACAAGATAGGCCAGACAACCCTTCTCGACCATATGTCGAGCCTTCAGGAAGGAAATAAATCGACTGGCTACACTAACTGAGGAACCTCTCCACTCCAGCCTAGGCAACTCGGGCATGGCTAGAGTAACTGTCTTGGCATGGCAATCTAAAACGGCGTGATAGGGAGATAGCCAATCCATGCCTAAAATAACCTCAAAATCAACCATATCGAGCAATAGGAGGTCCGCTCTAGTCACGAGCCCACGGAAGGTAACCACACAAGACCGATAAATATGGTCTACCACTACAGAATCACCCACAGGAGTGGACACATAAATAGGAGAACCCAAGGACTCGCGAGGAACATCCAGAAAATAAGCAAATAAGGCTGAAACATATGAATAGGTGGATCCTGGATAAAATAACACTGATGCCTCTCTACCATTTACTGAAATATTTCTTAGGCCACTGCATCTGATTTGGCCAGAATAGCATAGAATCTAGCTGGAGCATCGGACGTCTGAGCTCCGCTGGAACGAACAGAAGCTGACTGACCTCCCCCTGACTGACCTCCACCTCTAGGACGACCCCTGCCGGCATGTCCTCCACCTCTAAGTGGCTGAACTGCTAGTGCTGAACTCATAAGTTGATAACCCTGTTGTACTACCTTGCCCCGAAACCTGGGATAAGTCCTTCTGATATGGCCGGAATCCCCGCACTCATAACATCTCACCGGTGGCATGGCCTGCTGCCTTGAAGAAGAACCCTCGATAACTGGGGGACGGTGAGAACCCTCTGGCATAGCACTGAAGTAAGGCCTCATTGGGGCACCACGAGGAGGTGGTGGTGGTGCTGAATATGGGGGCCTGCTGGGCTGGACCCTGCCAAACTGACCTCTGCCCCAAGCTGGGGCGCCTCTGAAATCACCGGAGAATCTGGCTCTCTTATCCTGCTGCACCAGCTCTCTGATCCTCGACCGATAACCCTCGATCTTGCGAGCAATCTCCACTACCAGCTGATAAGGAGTCCCCATCTCCACCTCTCGGGCCATGTTGGCCCTAATACCTGGATGCAACCCAGCTAAAAACCTCCGCACTCTCTTAGCCTATGTAGGTAGTATCATAAGTGCATGACGTGACAGCTCAGAAAACCTAGCCTCGTAGTCTGTCACCGACATCGGCCCCTACTCCAGCTGCTCAAACTGGTACCGCAGCTCTTCCCTCTCCGAGGGAGGATTGTATCTGTCCAGGAACATCCGAGTAAACTTCTACTACGTGACAGGAGTAGAACCTGCCGGTCTGCCAAGAATATAAGACTGCCACAATCTGCGGGCCCTGCCCTCTAACTGAAAGGTAGTGAAGTCGACTCCATGGGACTCCTGATAAAATCATATTGTGCAGTCTATCCCTACACCTATCAATGAAGTCCTGGGCATCCTCGCCTCACTCACCCCCAAAGACCGGAGGATGAAATCTAGTCCATCTATCCAATAGCTTCTGCAGATCGCCATCCGCCGCTGGTCTAAGCTTAGGTGTTGCTGCTACCGGCTGGGCCCTGCCCACGGGTAGTGTACCCGAGGTCTGATATATTGCTGCTACATGACCTGCGACTTGAGCAGTAGGGGTCTGGGCTCCCCCTCCCGCCTGGGATGTGGCAGGACCCGTTGGAAATAAACCAGCCTGAGTCATAGAGTCCATGAACCGCATCATACGGCCCATGACCTCCTGGAAGTCCGGTGCAGTCATGAAGTCCATCGGAGCTGGATCTGCTGGGGGCACCTCGCCCTGCTCGTCAATAAAAGGATCCTCTGCTAGGGGTGCTAATGGAACAACTATGGGACGCCCTCGTCCCCTACCTCGGACTGATGCCCTCCCCCCGGCCTCTGCCACGGCCTCGGACGGTGGGGGTAGCGGCATCTCCCGAGTCTGGAATGTCAGTTGTGCGCGCCCTCACCATCTGTGAGAGAATAGAAGAGTGAGATTTAGTATACCATCGACTGCATGATAGAATCTGAATAAAAGAGGTTTCCGAACACCCTATAGCCTCCCGAAGATAAGTACAGACGTCTCCGTACCGATCCGCAAGAATCTAATGGGTTTGCTCATGACTCGTGAAACCTACGTGAACCTAGAGCTCTGATACCATGTTGTCACGACCCAAAATTCTAACTCGAGTTGTGATGGCGCCCAACACTGGGGTCAGGCAAGCCAACACTTGTTTTATTAGCGAGATTTCCTTTTTACATAAAATGTTCCAATACTTACCAAGTTTTAAGTTTAAAATCGTGAAGTGAAAATGGATAAATTAACCATCTTGAACCAATGTACCCAAAAGGATCATATTCAACATAAACAGTTCCAAAAATGTAATGTCTATTATGTGTGCCAGGAACTAGTGTCACAAGTCTACAGGCGGACTAGTAGAATATACAAAGATAGAATAAATTGTTCTACTGTCTGAAATAAGTAGACAGATATAAACAAAAGACAACCCAATAGTGCTGCTCAGAACGCCATGGGAAGCAGCTCACCGTGAAGTCGGGTCCAGAATATACTCTCAGGATCGAGCTACGGACTAATAACCAGATGCACCAGCCTCGCCTCAGAACCTGTACAATTAAGTACAGAAGCGTAGCATGAGTACATTAACAAATATGTACCCAGTGAGTATCCCGCCTAACCTCAAAGAAGTAGTGATGAGAGGTCGACGTGATACTTACTAGGGTCAAACAATATGAAATATATATACAGGAGGAACAATAATAGCAGCAATGAACAGTAATACAGAAATGAGCATCAGATAACATTCTCTAGTACCCTCACACCATCCCTTTCCATGGCATACAAGTTGTTTAACCTTCTCTCTTTCACAGAATCAACAGTTCAATTACAGGGCTTCTCATAATCTATCAAACATATAACAGACCGTGAACGTACGGTAAATACAACGTGAAAAGTAAATGTGCATTGCCGAGGGTCGAACGGCCCGAACCATAGATGCATTTATCTGCCACGCTCGCGAATCGAACATGCGACACGGTTATCATAATAATAGTGCTGCCCAACTCACGAATCATACATGCGACTCGGGTTCCCGTATACATGTACATAAACCTCAGGGATTTCAGATAATCAACAAGGGTCTTTCTAGCATAAAAAGGTATTCAAATGATACCAATTTCGAAACATAACCTCCTAGGCCTTCATATATGCAATTCAAGGATATTAAACTACCTAGTCCATATACAAGATGACGGATACAACACATAAAGCATGCTGGTGAATCCTAAACTACCCGACAAGGCATAATAGTAGCTACGCACGGACTCTCGTCACTTCGTGCGTGCGTAGCCCCCGCAAATAAGGACAAGTAATCATTTATAATCACCTATGGGAACAACTCCCTCTTACAAGGTTAGAAAGGAGACTCACCTCGTGCCGAGCCTACTTTACGGGTCAAGAACGCGCCCGAAACTCCAAACTCGTCTCCCAAGGACTCGAAACTAGTCAAATGATGCATAAATACCTCAATTTATACTCAAAGGCATGAAATTCCCCTATTTACTTAGTTATTTCAACTTTATTTGAAGAATCCCAAAATACGTTAATTTATACTCAAAGGCATGAAATATATGATTTTTGTGTGTTTTCATGACCAATTCCATGGTAATTCCCTCGTTTCATAAAAACCTAGATTTTTTTCCCTAACCCATGATTTCTACTAATTTAGGATGTTACTCTACCTAGGAATTCAAGTATTAAATCAATACTAGGGTGGAAATTACTTACCTTCTAGTGGTTAAGTCGGGGGTCTCTTTTGCATGCCTAAAATCGCCAAGGAAGAAGGTGGGAATGCTCAAAAATGGAGTTTTCCCGTATTTTAAAAGACCTCACTGCCTACAGGGATTCCGCACTTGCGGCTCAAGGACCGCACCTGCGGTCTCACATCTGCGAGGATCACCTCCCACCTGCGGAATTGGACAAAGGGACCTGGGCTCGCACCTGCGGAGAGGAGCCCGCACCTGCGGCTCCGCTCCTGCGGAATATGATCCGCACCTGCGAGGCCTGGACCGCAAGAGCAGTCTCGCACCTGCGACTAGTCAACCGTAGGTGCGGTTACACCAGATCTGGTGCACCAGCAGTTATAGCTGCTAATTTTTGGCCTCGTTTGGTGCCTGAGCGGCACCTGGGCCAACTCGAGTCCCTATCCAAATATACCAACAAGTCTCAAATAATAATACGGACTCGCTCGAGCCTTCGGAACACTCAAAACAACGCAAAAACTCAAAATCACACCTCTAAACCCCCTAGAATCAAACTTAAGAACTTTAAGTTCCTGAATTCGCTAACAATGCGCCGAACCGACCTATACTACTCGGAATGACACCAAATTTTGCAAGCAAGTCATAAACGACATAACGGAATTATTCTTGGTCTCAGAATTCTGTTCGGACCTCGATAACACACAAACACGTTCCAAACCTCAATTTGAACTTAAGGAAACTCTATTTCCGCTATTGGGCGCCGAAACGCTCTCGAGTCGTCCAAAACCCTTTTTTTTTAAACACGCACAAGTCCGAAATCATCATACGCAGCTACCGGAACCGTCGAAACTCGATTTTGAGGTCGTTTACTCAAAACGTTGACCGAAATCAAACTTGGCCTTAAAGGCCAACCTTAATGAACTAAGTGTTCCTATACCACTCTAAACTCTTCCGAATCCCGAACCACCCATCCCCACAGGTCATAAATCATAAAAAGCCACTACGGGAAGTCTCATTCAAGGGAACGGGGTCCTATAACGCAAAACGATCGGTCGGGTCGTTACATTAGTCTTATTAAATAATTTTTTGTAGCCACTTACTTTCAAATTTTAATTTTAAAATTCAAAACTTTAAAGTTTAAACTTCTAAGTTTAATTTTAAGACATAAAAGTTTGCAAACACTTAAGTATCAATAACATTGAATAAGAAAAATAAAATTTAATTATATATATATGTGTGTGTGTGTGTGTGTGTGTGTAGCTCGCCCCGCCCGAGCCTGTTAAGCATGAACCCGTACGAGCCCAAAAAAACCAACTCGCTACTAGCCCGTTATCCCAGCCAGCTAACCAACCCGGTCCGTTAACGGGCGGGCTGGTTTTTTTTGTGTTCAGCCCGTCCTAGCCCACTTGTTAAACACCCATAGTTTAGCTACTATTTTCACTCTAACTTGGCTGCACTTTATCGATATTTGAATGTTAAATGATAACAAATATTCTCTAATTGAGAACTTTATGCTTTGCAGGAGCAACTCCAGACTATGATGACGTTAGAGAGTGTTTTAGAGCTAATATGGAGCATTAAAGGCCAATCGGAGATTAGAGCGCTTAAAAAGAAGAAAGAAAAAAGGCTGCAGAAAAATCCTCCAGGTGCGCGGCCGCGCACTGGCCGCGCATGTCAGGCAGAATACTAGCGATCGATGCGCGGCCGCGCACGTGCTTTCAAGAAAAATAGTCCAAGGATAATTTTGTAGTTAAAAAGGCGACTAACCTTGACCTATATGAATCCCAGCTCGCCCAAAAAGAGGATATCTCTGTTTTTAGAAGAACTTTGGAGGCAAGAACACAAAAGGCGCAAGACAGAGAATTCCTCTACGAGTTTTTCATCTTATTCTTCTTAATTCCATTGTTGGTTATGACTTTTTATATTGTAATCTTGCTTAGCAGTATGAGTAGCTAAACCCGTCATCTAGGGTTGATGGAACCAATTGTTGGATGAACTCTTAATTACGTTTTGATATAATTGAGCTGTTTTTACTTGATAATTGTTCAACTATGTGTTTCTTGTGATTAATTGAAAGGACCCTTGATTAATCGTATCTGGTTATCTTGTGTTGCTTAAGAAAGAAAACTTGATTAGATTTTTGTTGAACAATGCCACTTTTGAGTAAGTTAAGAGATTAATTACATGAATTTAAAAGTCGGATTAGAGATAATGAAACTTTGGTGTGATATTTATGAGTTGTACAAATTGTCAACTAGAGTAGTTCGAGAGAATGCTTCTAGAAAATTATCGTAATTGATCGAGAGATAATTAAGGTAAACAAGAACGGATCATCTTTATAGAGTGTTACAGCGAGATTATAGCTAACGTGTCAGGAATTAATCCGACAATTGGAGAAATCAATAACCCTAGATCCTTTTACCCTTGAATTCAACTTCATTCTTGTTTATTGATAGTTTTATTGTCATTTTTCCTAAGCTAAATAATTTTTGCTAATTATCAAATAAAATCTTGAACTCTGAAAATTGTCTGAGCTTATCATTAGCGATACTAAAAGTTGTAGCAAATAGGTTAGTTCCCTGTGGGATTCGACTCCGGACTCTTGAACCATATTATTTTTGCGGCGATCATTTAATACTTTTTATAAGGCATAGTTGTGCATGATCAACTGGTAAGTGTCGAGCCTAACCTCGACGAAGGAGTGACGAGGCTACGACGGGACACCCGCAATATAATAACAGACAGTTATAACTAAAACAGAAAAGGAAGCAGGATAATATAAAAGCAGTAATTATGCAGAAATAAATACATAACTCAAGTGTCTTATCAGTATCCAGTTATAACCAATCCTTAAGTGAAATGTAAAACTACCGAATAATTTACACAATCAGAGAAAAATACATAAACACGTAAACTGATGCGGCGCGCATCCCGATCCCACCAGACAACACAAAATCCTCCCTTATTCCTCCGTAACAATAACAATATCAGTAAATAATATATATATATGTTGCGGAGCGCAACCCGATCCCACCATATATCAATATCAATATGATAATTCACCCTTATTACACCATATCAATCCACCCTTATTCCCACTGTATAAACATATTCTCCATTATTCCTCCTCATCAATCCTCCCTTATTCATCCTATTGCGGCGTGCAACCCGATCCCACCTAATCATAATAAATTACACGTGTACAGAAGTTTCATAAAATTTACACAAGGCCCTTACCAACACTTAAAATTTAGAACAAGGCAACTGGGAGTCGTATAATCAATAAAACTCTACACAATTAATACTACTCAGCGAGACCAAACCAGGATATCACAAAAATACCGATAAGAACAACTTAAGTAAATAACGAGGAACAATGATTCTACGGGGTAACAAATATCTTCAACAAAGGGAGCACAATATCTGACATGCAGTAATTAGACATCGAATTACAAGTAGACATGTATCAATTAAAGCAGGAAAGAAACAACATAAAGAGAACGTAAAGAAACATGTAACACAGATAAATTGAGATCGTGTGAGTGTGCAGTTATGCTACGGATGCTTCACCATAGAATATATTGATCCAGTCCTCGTTCTTTTCCGGTGCACTCGCTTTATATCTCCGACACACAAGGAAGTACGCGGTGGGAAGGAAGCATCCCTAGCCTCTGTCCGGCTGATCATTCCGCTGGCATCTCGCATTCACGCCCCCGTTTGACTGCCGCTCGGGGATGTAATTGTAGATAGGTTAGTCTTAGTGGGTCGTTGGCTCCACCTGTTATCTCTTTCTATGATGTGTTGTTTTCGTCGCCATATTCCATATGCCACTTAGTCATATTTGCCTCGCTATGGGTCAGCACCTCCGAAAGAAATGGAGGACTTCATTCAGTGACCCTGCGATCACCCTCTGAACAATCAGAATAAGGTAAAGCTTGAAGATAAGTTTTGTACTCAATTAATATCTCAGTCGGCGCATAGGTACTCGTCACCTCATGTATACGCCGCTCGCATGCTTTATCATATAGCAACTACGACAAAGGTTCCTAAACCCTCAAGTCAAGGTTAGACACAACACTTACCTCGATCCACAGACCACTCACTGCTCAATTACAGCTTTTCCTCTAGTTTCCACCTCCAAACCACTCGTATTTAGCCATAATTAACTTAATAACATCAAATATTGCTAAAGAAATAAATTTCAATACATAAATTTACTTTTCCCAACATTTCCCCCAAAAGTAAAAAACGACCCGAGCTCGCTTGGTCAAAACTCGAGATTCAGACCAAAATCCATTTACCCATTCACCCCCGAGACTGAATATGTAATTAGTTCCGGAATTAGACCCCAATTCGAGGTCTAAATCCCCAATTTGCAAAAACTCCTAATTCCCCCAAAATATCTAATTTCTACCATGAAAGAACAAGTTTTAGGACTACGAATTTGATGGGTGATGATGAAATTGAAGGAAATGAGTTAAAGAGTACAAACCTATGATTTGGTGTTGAATTCCCCCTTCAAAAATTGCCCTAGGTAGAGTTTTAGTGAAAGAGTTGTGAAATGTTTAAGAAAATCCCATTATGATATGTTTTTAATTCACTGGGCAGGCCTTCTTCGCATTCGCGAAGGACCTGTCGCGATCGCGAAGCAAAGGCTCTATTAGCCTACGCGTTCGCAAGATACTCATCATGTTCGTGAAGGCTTATTATCACGACCCAAAATCCTAACGCAGGTTTTGATGGCGCCCAACACTGGGGTCAGGCAAGCCAACACTCAATTTACTAAGGATTTTCCCATATTTGATTAAACATCCCAACACGTGCTAAGCTTTTAAAGCTTAAAACATTAATTGAACAGGGTAATTAGCCAATTTAACCAAAAGCAGTCATAAGGTGGCGTGAGCCAAAATATATACAAACCGTAAACCATAATATCTACCACGTGTGTGCTAGGAACTAGTGTCACAAGTCCTACGGGCATACTAACATAATATACAAGAGATATAATATAACTGTCCCACTGTCTGGAAGAAATAGACGGGAAAGAACAAAAGAAACTCCATGGTGCTGCCGAGGATCGTCAGGAGAAGCAGCTCACCGTGAAGTCAGGTCCAATCTATACTCAAAATCGAGCTCGGGTCTGATAACCAGATGCACCATCCTCAGAACCTGTACAATTAAGTATAAAAGCGTAGCATGAGTACATAATAAATATGTACCCAGTGAATATCCAGTCTAATCACGAAGAAGTAGTGACGAGAGGTCCACTCGATACTCACTAGAGTCCAACAATATAAATTAACAAGGTATGATAACAGCAATAGGCATATGAGGATGATAAAGACAGCAAACATTAAAGGTTACTGCAATTCAAATAAATTGTGGAAGTAAATAAACAATTACTACTTCATTTTCCCCCAAATATCTGTCATTTCAATATCCATGAAATCTTTAACAATTTAGCATGCGCATACGGGATAAGGACAACCGGCCTTAGCCATCATAATAATCATATTTTTGCACTGTCGAGGGTCGAACGGCCCGAACCATAATGTATCTTTCAATCCGTCGTGGCGTACGGCCCGCTCCCATGAGAGTGGGGGAAATAACACTCCGCTCGCAGAATGTAAATTGCGAAGCGGTCACATGCACACACAATATTCTTCATAAATTACTTTCCAGTGAACCATTCCTTTAAATTATCAAATTACATGATCTTAGGGAACAAATCTACATATAACATGAATTCATAAAGCATATAATTCGTTTCGAGGAAAAACACAAGGCATGATGTGGGCCTAACTACCCGGACATAACAATAAGATCCGCTACGTACGGACTCTCGTCACTTTGTATGTACGTAGCCCCCACAAACATTAACACGTAGCATTTAGATCACCTATGGGGACAATTCCCTCTTACAAGGTTAGAAAGGAGACTCACCTCGTGTAGAACCTTCTTCCCGGGTCAAGAACGCGCCCGAAACTCCAAACTCGACACCCAAGGACTCGAAACTAGCCAAATGTTATACAAATATATCAATTTATACTCAAAATTATGGAATTCTCCTATTTACTTAGTTATTTCACCTCACTTTGAAAAATCCTAAAATACATCCCTGGGCCCACATGCTCGGATTCCGAAAATTTTCGAAGGAATCAATTGCCCATAACCTAAGGATCATTAATATATAGTTTTTGTGTGATTTCATGGCCAATTCCTTGGTAATTCTCCCAATTTTCATAAAACCTAGGTTTTTACTCTAACCCTTGAATTTCCACTAAATTATGAGTTAATCTACCTAAGAATTCAAGTATTAGACTAAGTTTAAGGTAGGAATTACTTACCTCCAAGTAACTAGGTCGTTTGCCCCTCTTGAATGCTCAAAATCACCCCAAGGAAGAAGAAGAATGTGAGGAAAAATGAATTAATCCCGTTATAAAAACACACTGCCCAGTTGTTTCCTCTATGCGAACGCAGCCTGGGCAGTGCGTTCGCGATGCCTAAGCGACCAGGCCCTCAGGGGCCTTCTATGCGAACGCGGAGGCTAGTTGGGCTAGACCTTCGCGAACGTGGCAGGTGGGCTGTGGATGCACAGGGTAAGGGGCAAGCTGGGTTGGCCCATAGCCAGACCCTATGCGAACGCGGGGGGAGGGGTACGAACGCACTGGGTCAAAAGCCAAACCCATCGCAATCGCGGGGCCCTTAGTGCGAGCGCACAAAGCATTCACCACCCCTGCCCAGTTCCTTCTTCGCGAACGCGGTCACCCCTCCGCGAACGCGGAGAAGGAAACCAGACCTGGAATTTTTTGGTTTTTAGCATTTAGCTCCGAGGGGTCCGAAACTCACCCGAGCCCCCCGGTACCCTGTCCAAAGGCACTGGCAGGTCTGTATTCACGATACGGACTCGCTCCGATTTCCGGAACGTGGAAAACAACAACGAAACTAAGAATTCAAACCCAAAACCAAATTGAATCAAACTTTGAACTTCAAGTTCTAGAATTCGCTTTCAATGCGCCGAACCGACCTATACTACTAGGAATGACACCAAATTTTGCAAGCAAGTCATAAATGACATAAAGGAAGTATTCCCGGTCTCGAAATTCCGTTCGGACCTCGATAACACAAAAACACGTCCCAAACCACAATATGAACTTAAGGAAACTCTTATTTCGCTATTGGGCGCCAAAACGCTCCCAGGTCATCCAAAACACATTCCGAACATACGGCCAAGTGCGAAATCATCATACGAAGCTACCAGAACCGTCGAAACTTGATTCTGATGTCGTTTACTCAAAACGTTGACCGAAGTCAAATTTGAACTTAAAGGCCAACCTTAACCAAGTGTTCCTATATCACTCTAAACACTTCCGAATCCCGAACCACCTATCCCCGCAAGTCATAAATCATAATAAGTCGCGACAGGAAGTCTCATGTAGGGGAACGGGGTCCTGATATGCAAAACGACTGGTCGGGTCATTACACTTATTCCCACCAGCCTACGCGTTCGCGAGCCATGTGTCGCGTTCCCGATGAGTATGGTCATATACCCTCCCCCAAGTTCCTAAACCATCGCGTCCGCGTGGAGACGGGTCGCGTTCACGAAGGGTAACGCCCCCAATAATCCGCGTTCGCGAAGAAGAAAATATCCCCCCCCCCAAGTTACCTTCCGCGTTCGCGAGAGTACCTCTGCGAACGTGATGAAGGGCACACCAGATATCAGCTGAAGCCAAAAACCTGATTTTTCTAAGTTCTAAACATCTCGTAGCCTATCCGAAACTCACCCAAGCCCTCGAGGCTCCAAACCAAACATGCACACCAGTTTAAAAACATCATAGACTTGCTCGTGCAATCAAATCGCCAAAATAACACCTAGAACTACGAATTTAGCACCAAATCGCATGGTATTCTCAAGAACACTTTAAAATTCGTATTTTCACACCCAAAAGTCTAAATCACGTCAAATCAGTTTTGTTTCTCACCAAATTATCATAACGGACCTGTACCGGGCTCCGGAACCAACATACAGAACCGATACCAACAAGATCAAACGTTAACCAATTTCTTATAATCATTAAATTTTCAGTCTTCAATTTTCAAGAACAATTCATATCTCGAGCTAGGGACCTCGAAATTCAAATCCGGACATACGCACATGTCCCACATTTCACTACGGACCCATTGGGACCATCAAAATACGGGTTCTGATCCGTTTACTCAAAACGTTGACCGAAGTCAACTAAAATTATTTTTTTAGGCCAAAAATTATTATTTTATCAATTGTCATCATAAAAGCTTTCCAGAAACACGCGCGGATTTCACACGCAAATCGAGGAGGGTAAAAATAATTTTCAAGGCTAAAGAGCGCAGAATTGGGTTCTAAAACATAAGATGACCCTTTGGGCCATCACAAAACCTTTTTCAAGAGATTAGTATGGTATATCCACTACCACTAGCAAGTTCATATTCTTCCAAGAATGAATATATATTCATAAATCAGATGTTGTCACATTCACATCATGAATGGACTATAATCATCTATATGTATTTTATAAAATCTCATGTCAAATCGATAATATTACTTTCACAGAGTGAAGGAATTATTTTGAGAATCCTTATTATTCTTCTTATCACAATGATGACGATTATAATTTCGTCTATTACCACGTCCACATCCATTGATACCTTCCTGGTAATAATTTTGTCTTCTTTCAGACTTATCACATATTGATGTCACATTCTCTTAAGGGAATGGGAATGAAGCAAATTCAATGGGACGGGTTTTCACTTCTTGTGCCCATAATCATACATGAATTTGATCATGGCAAGACATAACAATTTTACCACTGCAGGTGGTTATAATTTCTTACAACTCTATTAGAGTTATAATCAAAATTTATCGTCTTTGCTTGTATTTAAAATCAAATTATAGAATTTCAAGAATTTAAAAGAGAAAAATAAGGTAAAATACTTTAAATCCAGAATTTAATCATGAAGGAAGTTCATGGAACAATTGACAATCATTATGCTCAATCCCAAATCTTCTACTCAATTGGTTAGTGTATCGTACTAATAACGTGTTATAAAACAATAAGAGAAGAAGAAGAGAAAAGTACAGAGAAGATTCCTATTGATTTGGACTGAATTATAATGGAACAGGACCTCCCCCCCCCCCCCCCTTTTTTTTTTATAGGGAAAGGATGACTTAGCCACCAAGTAAAATCCCTAAAATCTCTCTAAAATATAGGCATTCACCTTAAATGCAATTCTATTTATAATAGTTATATCATTTATTTTTAAAAAAAATAACTAGAAAAGAAAAGGGACCCAAAGCTAAACTCTCATCAGTTTTGCGTGTAAGAATTTGAACCTAAATCTTTCAAACTCTAATTAAAGGAAATGGAAGAGTCATTTCACAAAATTCAAACCAAAATTAGTGGAATGAAAGAAAATACAAGCTTACCGTGGTTTTAAAATTTTATAAATTATCTTTTTGATAAAACCCAGTGAAAGTCATACACGTTCGTCAAGTAACTTGCTACAAGAACCCTTGTCTCAATTGTGTCATACTTTTCTTTTAAATATGTTCCGAAAAGAATATCATACTTCCTTATGTAGAAACAATTTAACTTAAAACTTAAAGAAAATACAAGCTTACCATGGTTTTAAAACTTTATAAATTACCTTTTTTATAAAACCCAGTGAAAGTTATACACATTCGTCAAGTAACTTGCTACAAGAACCGATAGTATTACAATACTCCCATTGTCTCAATTGATGTGTCATACCTTTTTTTTAGTATGCCTTAAAAAGAATGCCATACTTCCTTATTTAGAAACAATTTAACTTAAAACTTCCTACTTACCCCTTATGAGATGATTTATAACCACACAAATATCTATAGCTTATTTTAGACCATAAGTTTCTCGAGAAATTTTCTTTCTTTCTTAATCTCCGTGTCGAGTCAAATACCATCACATAAATTGGAATGGAGAGTGTAATAAACAAAGCTCAAAGAGTTCATTCAAAAGGCAAAAGTCCATATGTAAAACCGGAGTTCTGAGATTGTGCAAAGCTTAACATTTCACTCCCAAAAAAATGTCTCAATACATATATACTACAGAAACTACTGAACAGAGTTAAACAGTTTCTTAAAACTGCTATGTTATACACCAAAAGAGGTGTTACATTCACATCCTACTTAGAAAAGACCAACAATTAGAGTGACGAAGCACACATAATGGTACCATAAAAGAATGAATCTAATTCTGCGAGTTAAGATTGGCCTATTCAATGCAAAAACATCTTTAATGCAAGAGAATCCAAAATTCATCAACCACGACGTGGACAGACATTAGCAAAGTGACCTGGATCACCGCAGATGAAACATCTGCCAGTTATTGGTTCACCTGTTGCTGACACAAACGACACACCACTGGTATTTGGACCACCTTGGCCTCGGCCACCTCTTCTGCTGCTAGTGGACGCAGAAGTATTTGTACGCTCACCTCCATTGAGAGTATCTTCCCAACTGCAATGCAGGCAAAAAAAGTGTATCAACTAGCAAACTACTTTAATGTTATCAAGAGCTCTGAGTAATACAGATAAATCTAAGCAATTATAACGAAGTTCCAATGTCAGCAATTCAATCTTGTCGTCCTCTAGGACAGTAATTACTCCAATATACAAATGATTTTCCAGCAGTATAATGCAATGTTTTCTATTTGCAAATGAGCGTCAGCTATAAGTGTTGTAGCAGTTTTTTACAGGTTGGCTGAACAGAATATCGACTATGACAGGTCCGAGGCAATATTTTGGGGAGCTATATAATTAGTTGTCAAAGTTTACAGAGTTATATCTTTCCAGATCATGGTGTTTTTAGTTTTATAATCAAGACCTGGAGAGAGAAGGTACAACAAGATAGAAAAGAATACAGATAGTAAGTTTTCAGGTGGAAACTATTTCCAAAAATAAAATATCATGTTGAAATATAGTTTTCCCTACACGAAAAAATTGCACTCCCGTGATTGACATGAAAAGAACTTTCGTCCCCTGTTGTTGGCAGTATTGGCAGTGCGCAAATTGCAAGGCGCTCCACATGAATTACAAGGGATTGAAGGTTCTCCTGCATTGTTAGAAAGTATTAGCTATAAACTTTGTAATTATCAATAGAGCAGGATCTGTCCTATATCACATCACATATCAATATATATTTTTTAATTCTGTCCTCACAGTATCACTTCATGTACTCTTTAGTTGCTTTGCAATATTCTATTTAATAAGGGTGAGAATTGGAAAGCATAGAGAGTAAAAGTAACTGGAGAACATCCTCAGATTAGTAAGGGAGGTAAATAGCGGGATAACCAAAATTCCATGGATATCTGGTGTTCATGGTTCAGTATGGGTCGGTTTTCTCCTAACAAGAAAGCAAATCAAATAAGTCAGTTTTTAAAATATGGGAATCAAAGCAAACCAATTAAGTCAGTATTTAAAATATGGGAATCAAAGCAAACCAATTAAGTCGGTTTTTTATCAGTTTGATTTTTGTCGATTTTCCAAGTTTTTTTATCAGTTTTTTCTTAAATATGAGACATACACTGCCAAACACATATTCCAGCTAATGCATTCCAACATAATATTATCAAACCAATAACTTTTTGAGAAAATTCGTCATTTACCAAAATATTTTGATGATAATTAAATTAACTAATGAAAATTTTACGGGCTCAATTTAAGACAAGTTATTTATAACACGAAACAAATTTTTGAACTTCGCATAATAAAATTACCAATCAAACTAGAATGTGAAGGCAAAGAACTAGATTTTTGTAAAAGCAAAGAACTATGATACCAATTAAGAGTGCAAACAATTAATATGTATATATATATATATATATATATATATATATATATATATATATATATATATATATATAATGTGAAGGCAAAGAACTAGATTTTTGTAAAAGCAAAGAACTACAATACCAACTAAGAGTGCAAAACTTTAAATAGGCATTTCTATAGTCGGTTTGATTCAGTGTTTTAGTTATTTTCTTTTGCTTAAAACCAATACCAAAATAAAATAAAATTTGCTCGGTTCTTAAAATTCAAAATCAAAACCAGCCAAAAAGTTGTTGGGTTTTTTTATCGGTTTGGTTTGGTTTTTCAATTTTTCATGAACATCGCGATATCACATACTCAGACCAATTTGGTGGGCCAAAGGATAACTTTTGTCATTCCAAAACTGAACTACGAAAGCAATAGAAGAAAACCATTGACTCTCTTAAGTTTCAAATTTTTTGTCATAGAAGTGGCGAAGTTGCAATATCATTGTGTTTAAATTCAAAAATCGGTACCATTGCACTCCCTTTGTTCTAATTTATGTGACACTCTTTCCTTTTTTAGTCGGCCCCAAAAAGAATGACATATTTCTATATTTAGTAACAATTCAACTTATAAAAAAAAATCATCCTTAATGTGATGATTTCTAGCCACACAAATTTCTATGGTTTGAGTTTCTTAAATCTTTCTCTATTTCTTATTTCTTGTGCTCAGTCAAACAACTTCACATAAAATTGAGATGGAGGGAGTACTAAGCAACACTTACTATTGCCAATATTTGTATAAGAAATAGATATCTAGCTCAACCCATAAACTAGCTCATGAGGTGAGGATACCAACCAATATGAGACTATAACATCCCTGCATGCCTAGCTTTAGACATCTCTAGCATCGACAACTTAACATGGGGGCCAAAAATTGGGTAAAACCAAGAAAAAGATGGGTTTGGCTCTGAGACCATGTAAAAAGAAGAGTTTGTGCTTAACTCATGTGAAGATTGTCCAAGACAAACAACAACACATTTCCTCAACTAATGTGGGACTCTAACAATATTATGTTAGTCGCCTCAACATCACATCAAGTCAACCAGTGGACAAACATTACCCCTGCGTCATTATCTTTTCATTGGGGACCACAGGGAAGGTGAGAAAATTGCAGGGGTGTTGGTCATTGTACACAAGATATACAGATAAGTAACAGAAGAGCACCAAACCATTTTGCAAGTCAACTTCCTGAGACCGAGCAGTGCGACTACGAGAAGCCTGTGAAGGACAATCATTTGATAAATGGCCTGTTTGCCTGCAGTATGCACAAGAACCTTGTGGTCTGGAATTGCCTCTCTGTGCACTGCTGGATGCTGTAGGGTTTCCTCGTCCTCTGCCTGGCAAA
Source organism: Nicotiana undulata (assembly GCA_005239495.1). Lineage (NCBI taxonomy): Eukaryota > Viridiplantae > Streptophyta > Magnoliopsida > Solanales > Solanaceae > Nicotiana > Nicotiana undulata. The sequence goes on along the minus strand of ML250040.1, from coordinate 7,864 downwards.
ATAAGCCCAGCTACAGTCAGTCCTAAGGATGTCAAGTATATCACTCAGGAAAGTCCCTACAGTAACGAATAAATCATGACATTCTTACCAAAAGTTTCAGATGTTTGATGGCATTATGCACTAATCTTTCCTAACTAAATCATCAAGTGAAAAACTAAAGAGCACTCAAAATTGAAATTTTCCTGGGTTGGCTATGGCAGCCGAAATCGTCAACAGACGATTTCTAAATGAAACTCAAATGACTAATGTTGAGGAGGGGACTCTGACTGGTTCCGTAGTTTTACTGCCCTAATGCAATGACTCAAATAACTATGAGTGCTCCCAAGACGATGAGATGCATGTGCTGTACTGTCGAGTACTGCTTGCCATTTCAACTATGGGTTTCTCGTTTTACTTCTTGAAAGCATTAGTAGTTTGAAAGTCATGTACTGAAGCTGTGTAAGAGAGAACTTATGAAAGCTTGTAAACAAAAGCTTAAGAGAATTGCAATGAACTGAAAATAAGTTGTATGAATTGTTGTGATGATCAGATATGTCCTTCTCTATACAAAGTTCCTATGCATATGACCGGCAGCTACGGGCATAAACCACTTTTAATCATGTCTCAATTCTATCTCTAATATCTGGGCATGGTCTTGCTAGTGCCATAATGATCAACGCACATTTGGTTGTCCGTATTGCACCTCAACTGACCACCTTCTTCCCACGTTCAACTGTAGCTCTCTTGTCACATATTCTAGGGAGTTACTTGACACGAGTCATGAAGCGGTAAAAACCTTGCTCGAATTGGTCATCTGGAAAGAGGATAATAGGCTTGACTCCTAAAATTCTACGCTGAAGTTCCTGTAGCCGGTTGAGCTCTCTGGCTTTGCACATTTATCCAGCTTGCTTCCATATCCGGCCACTAGCTGGAGATGAAACTCAAATTACTTTGGCCCAATTTCATGTGCAAATTTTCGTGCTGACATAACCAAAAAGTACTTTCTGCGACAAAGTTTCTAGCAAAAGAATTATACGACTATAGATGACAAAGGTTAGTTTTTACTCTTTACCCTTAACAGACCAAGTATGCTTTTGGATTTGAAGGGACTTCTCACCAGTAACAGATGAGTAATGCTCAGACTCTAAACTAGATATAAGCATTTAAATTGAAGAGCTAAACGGAAGTGATCGAGCAAAGCAAAAGCAGAAATATTTGCGAGTCATAATCGCTACCACTATTCAAACTTGAACCATATGAAAATCAGAGTTGAAGTGTTTGAACAACTCATTTAAAAGCTTAAGCTGTTAGAGTGAGAGCACAATTTTATTTACTTAATTATATTGTATCTCAACACGGCCCCTCACATGTGGATCTGATTCTTTTTAGTGAGCCCTACATGTGGACAACAGCAACTCCAACTTCGGCATTTTTCATGTCACAGAAGTTCCTCACACAAGTTCAATGAAGTGCGTAATTTGAAATTAAACCAAATTATAGTAAGAACTGCCTTCAATCATATTTCAAATTTAATTCTGATGAATGAAACTACCGAAACATCAAAAGAAAAAGTTATATTATTAATTTGACTGTAACTCAAAGGTATCTAACTTAGGGCATTTGATATAGAAAATGGTTGGTTTTGCCTTCGTTGGTTTTGTACCCTAAAACACTAAAGCATTCTTTTAGAACTTTCATATGGGTGAAATTAATTAGATTAAAACTGAGTAAACGTCTGCAGATGCTACTAATCACATTTCCAAATAAATCATTTTTCATTTCAAGGGGAAAAATCAAATCCAGACAATAATTCTGTTCGAGCAAGAGACCAAAGGTGTTTCAGCCTAATAAATGGACCTTGGGCCTATGTTGCTCGGACTCTCCGAAAATGTCGCAGGATGCGTGTCGGATCCCCCAAAAGTAGTGTATTTTTGGAGAATCTGACACGGGTGCGGCAACATTTTGGAGAGTCCGCGCAATATAGCCTTGGGCCTAACTCAACCCCAAAAGCTAGCTCATGAGGTGAGGATTGCCCAAGACCACATAAGACCTCAAATCCACTGATGAGAGACAATTCAACACCCCTCATCACGCCCAGGCCTGCAAACTTAAGCGTGGACAACATAAATGAGAGCCCAACATCGGTAATAATTGGGATGGGCCTGCCTCTGATACCATAATAAATGGATCTTTGACCTAAACTCAACCCCAAAAGCTAGCCTATGAGGTGAGGATTGCCCAAGACCATATAAGGAGACCAGGGACCTCAAATCCCACCGATGTGGGACAACTCAACACCCTTACTCATGCCCAGACCTGCAAACTGGAGCGTGGACAACATAAAGGAGGGCCCAACATCAGTAACAATAATTGGGATAGGCCTGCCTCTGATACCATCAGTAACAGCCCAGCCCTCTAATGATATTGTCCGCTCTGGGCCTAAGCCCTCACGAGTTTAAAACGCGTTACTAGGGTCTAAGGCTTGTTAACTTATAGGTTTTGTCGACGTGGGACTCTGTCCAAAGTCATGGGTGTTACATACACCCCCTTTATGGGATTCGCCTAGACTCGGCACTGAGGTTTGCTCCGCCTAACCGGGAGTTGCCTAAACTTAGTCGAACTTTGACCCACTATCGGCATGGCTGACACAAGAGTGGCTCTGATACCATAATAAATAAATGGACCTTGGCATAACTCAACCCCAAAAGCTAGCTTGTGAGGTGAGGATTGCTCAAAGACCATATAAGAAGACCACGAACCTCAAATCCCACCGATGTGGGACACCTCCACACAGCCTTTGCAGAGAGTGGTCCCACAGGGAGCGTACTGTTTCCCAAAAAAAGAACACGGCAATGGAAGTTTCATTTTTCGTCAGAAAAAAAAAGGGAGCTTCGTTTTCCCGTTTTGGTTTCCAACTGTTTTTTTGGAAGAAAAAGAAAGCCTGTTCTGTTTTAGAAAAACAAACAAACATTTTATGGGCCATAAGATAACCTCAAAAGGGAAAGCAATCATCAGAATTGCAAATAAAACTACATCGAAACAAAAGCTCTAGATGGGTGTTCCTTGCATACCGAAAGTGTTTGAACTACTGCGAGAACCAGTTCCGCAAATTTCCACCAGCTGCCTTAGAATATCATCACAGCCACCAATGCAACCTGAGAAGATTATTGAACTTTCACTGTTATATAGCTGCACTGTCTAGAAGCAACATTAACATTGTGCATGCACTTCATAAGTTCCATGACTTTATAATGCATATATAATTTTTGACATTTTTGTATTTTATGCTAAAACATACTCCCTCCGTTCCAATTTATGTGAACCTATTTCCTTTTTGGTCCGTTCCGAAAAGAATGACAAACAATTTTGATTAAATTTACAATTCTACCCTTAATGAGAAGCTTTTATAACCACACAAATACTTTGGGCCCCTTTTTGAATTGTTTAGGACCACAAATTCCAAAAGTCTTCATTTTTTCTTAAACTCTGTGCCCAGTCAAATAGGTTCACATAAATTGGAACGGAGGTAGTAATTCCTTGCAGAGTGTGACAGTTTAATCTTTTGTCAGACTCTCCTTATTTTTAATTTATGATCCCCTGTGCCACTGAAAAGAAAACACAATCATATGTCATAGCACCAAAATATGTCTCTTTCTGTTTGATTGGCGAAGATAATATTCTCCAACTCAACCAACCACACCATGATTGGTGCTGTCAGCAATGACACCACAGTGATCTCATTCGCTTTTGTGTCGCTCATGGAATGTTTAACACAACTAGTTCATTTCGGTATGCCTCACACGTCGCTCTCTTACTGTCACTACCAAATGTGAAGTCCCGCCATCAACACCCATCAAACTGTAAAGTATCAAACTTGTAAAACTTTAACCATCTATAGCAAATGTTGCACCTAGAAAAGAAGAGGTGGATTATAAACAATTTAATGTTGAGCATGCACATTCTCATGCTTAATAATTTAAAATAGAATGACTTTGAATTCCTCTCAGTACATTATCATGCAGCAAATTCATCAGACTTCTCCATTTCAGCATTTGAGAACTCACAACACATGTTCAACGAAAAGACTATTAGCTTTATTAAATAATTGGAAATAAAGTAAGAAGATAGAAAATCAAAGAGAAGAGATTTTAAAGGGAGCCAGCAAGCCTTGCAATTTTTTATACACATTTGTTCAAGGAAGAAAATATTTTCAACTATTTAACGTTCCATTGAACAATAAAAAGGGATAGTGTCTCTTAGGAAGACTTAGACGAGATCGACTTTAACAAAACAGTCCCAGTGTCCATCTTACCTATATGTTGAGCACTATAATTTGGCGGTATTTCCAGCCGGCGAAATCTAAACTGAATCTTGTATACTGGTCCTGAATGTCATCTTTGGAAATCAGGAAACCAAACATAGAAAAAGATGTATAGGATAAGGTTATCCAATCCAGTAAAAGAAAAGAAAAACTCCAAGAAGCAACCTGGACCGCAGCTGGTGCACGTATTCTCGGTAACAGAAGCTTCTGATAGAGATCCAGGTAGCCAGACAACATTTCTGCACTGTATGAACAAGATAAAGCAGCAACATATCAGTAGCAATAATTTTACTAGGATTCTTAACTACATAATTCTTATAACACTACTCCACAAACCATATATAAACCAAAGCAAATCATAATACGCGATCATTACCACTTTGCAATTTTACATTGGTAATAATAGGTGATTTGAAATTGAAGAGAAGTGAGACTTCATGTCGATCTCCTAATATATAGCTGATTTACAGCAACTAACTCAATCAAATCAAATCAAATCAAACTAAACCAAATTAATAAAAATTACTAGAGAATTTCAGAGAATCATGTGTATAAAATCTTGATATTTAGAATGGAAAAGGTACTGAAGGAAAGAAAAGGAGAGAACAATACTGTATTCTCAAAATAAACTTAGGACAAGAAATTGTCCCCTTTCCTTCCCTCCCCTTCCAAATCCTTCCATTTAAATGTAATATTACTCGTGACAGTTGCTAGAATAGTTATAGTATTTTGCTGAAATTATTTGTACTACTGAACAAATGGATAACTACTAAATTTTGACACTTTTTGAAATAAAACGCGAAGTGACAGATCGTACGAGATTTCTTAATTATATAAATGGCATATAACTGAAGATTTCAAGAAGAAGAATGAAACTTCTTGTGTTTCAGTATGTTTTTACATCCAACGAGCACTAGTATTTATGGCTAATTTAGGAGGAAATCACTGTAGTTACTACACAAATTAATTAGAATAGAATCTCCTAAAAATTAAGTTACCTACAATCAAGCTAGTCAACATAACCACATCTCCTAAAATTAAGTTCCCTACAATCAAGCGAGTCAACACTCTCCCCTCAAGTAGGTGCAAAGATGTCACACATGCCTCGCTTGCAAACTAAAGTGTGAAAGGTTCGTCTGTTGAGGACCTTTTGTAAACACATCGGCTAGTTGTTTCTCTGATGATACATGAATTAAAGTCAAAACACCATCTATAATCTTTTCTCTGATGAAGTGTATCAATTTCAACATGTTTCATTTGGTCATGCTGGACAGGATTATGAGTTATACTGATTGCAGTCTTGTTATCACAATACAAGGAATGTTTTCCTTTTTTAGACAATTTCAACTCCTCTAGTAGCTTTTGTAACCACAAAAGTTCACAAGAACCCTGGGCCATAGTTCTATATTTTGCCTCGGCACTTGATCTAGCAACTACACTTTGCTTCTTGCTTCTCCAAGTAACCAAGTTCCCTCCTACGAGTGTACAATAACCGGATGTAGATCTCCTGTCATCTAGAGATCCAGCCCAATCTGCATCTGTATAAGCTTCTATACACCATGTTTGGAGAAAAGGAGACCTTTGCCTGGAGCTGACTTTAGATACCACAAAATGTGGAAGACAGCTTGCATATGAGAATCCCTAGGATCATGCACGAACTGATTTACCAAGTTGGCTGAGTAAGCTATATCTGGTCTAGTGTGGGAGAGATAACCAGTCTTCCAACCAACCTCTGATATCTTTCCTTATCAAGAGACTCTCCACCAACTCCTGTTTGTAACTTGTGATTGCTTTCAATAGGTGATTCTGCTGGTTTGCATCATGTCATACTAGTTTCTTTCAAGACATCTAAAATATACTTTCTTTGAGAAGTAAAGATTCCCCTTTTCGCTCGGGCAACCTCAATTCCCAACAAGCACTACAATTTTCCAAGATCATTGATCTCGAACCTGTGCCAACAACTTCTTCAACCGAACAATCTACTCTCTGTCATCTCCTGTCATTACTATATCATCAACATAAACTATGAGAAGAGTGACTTTATCGCTTTGATGTCTCATAAAGGGAGTATGATCATCATTGCTCTATTGGTAACCAAACGAGATCATTGCTTTGCAAAATGTGTCAAACTAAGCTCTAGGAGATTGCTTCAATCCGTACAGGGCTTTCTTCAATCTGCACACATTTCCTCGACTCTGTTCAGTATCAAATCCAAGAGGGATCTCCATATACACTTCTTTCAAGTCTCCATTAAGAAAAGCATTCTTCTCATCAAACTGCTGTAAGTCCCAATCAAGATTAGCTGCACAATATATTGTAATAGTGTTCATTTTAGCAACAACAAATGTTTCTTGATAGTCCACTCCGTAAGTTTGAGGGAATCCCTTAACCACCATTTTTGCTTTGAATCTTTCAACCTAACAATCAGTTTTGTGTTTCACCGTGAAGACCCATTTGAAACTGTGAGAATACACGAGAAAATATCTTTTATTTTCTACATACAATGATACAATGACCCCTATATATATAGACAATACATGTCCTACTCCTAATACAGATAGGATTAGGGTTTAAGGCTATTTACTCCTATTTTACTACTAAACTAACACTCCCCCTCAAGCTGGTGCATATAAATCAAATGTACCAAGCTTGTTACATATATAACTAATACGAGGGCCAGTGAGGGACTTGGTGAAAATATCAGCAAGCTGATCATTCGACTTCACAAATCTTGTAGCAATATCTCTTGAGATTATCTTCTCTCTGATGAAGTGACAATCAATCTCAATGTGTTTGGTCCTCTCATGGAACACCGGATTTGATGCAATATGAAGGGCAGCTTGATTATCGCACACAAGTTCCATCTGGCTGATGTCACCAAATTTTAACTCCCTGAGCAATTGTTTGATCCAAATTAGCTCACATGTTGCCATAGCCATTGCTCGATATTCTGCTTCTGCACTAGACCGAGCAACTACATTTTGTTTCTTGCTCTTCCAAGACACCAAATTGCCTCCAACTAAAACACAATATCCAGACGTAGAACGTCTGTCAGAAGGTGATCCTGCCCAGTCAGCATCTGAGTAACCAACGATCTGCTCATGACCTCGATCCTCAAACAATAACCCTTTTTCTGGAGCCGATTTTATATACCGAAGAATGCGGACAACTGCATCCCAGTGGCAATCACACAGAGAATCCATAAACTGACTTACAATACTCATAGGAAAGGAAATGTCAGGTCTGGTCACTGTGAGATAATTTAGTTTAACAACAAGTCGCCTATATCTAGCAGGATCGCTAAGCGGCTCCCCCTGTCCAGGCAGANCTCAAGAATGTCTAAGGCATACTTCCTTTGTGATATCGCAATACCTGAGCTAGACTGAGCGACCTCAATACCTAGAAAATACTTTAGTTTGCCATGGTCCTTAGTCTGAAAGTGTTGAGAGAGATGTTGTTTCAATTTAGTAATACCATCCTGATGATTGCCGGTAATAACAGTATCATCAACATAGACCACCAGATAAATACAAAGACTCGAAGCAGAGTGCCGATAAAACACAG